>CM055903.1:20254953-20499953 GCA_029582155.1 Panopea generosa
ATATCATTAATCACAAATATCGCAGTGTGTCAAGGATTCGAGCTCACGGCCCCCGGATTGATAGCCAGATGTGCTACCAACTGAGTTAACCGGGTCCGGTTATATAAAATTGACTAAGCTTTATAAAAGCTGACATTGTATTTTTCGCAAGACTTACCATACCAATTTACCTTGGCACATGTAATTGATAATATGTGTGTTTTGAAAAGTTGATAAAACCAGTTTATGTGAATGACTTGAAGTGTCATTTGACCATTGTATATGTGATGATTTACATATTGTATATTGAAGATCTCATATTTTTAGACTCTTTGGTTTTGAGTATACAAACAAATTTATCATATACAAAAGGGGGTTCCAATAAAACGTTTACAAATTGAGATATACACAAATTACATTTAAAGGCAGTATGTCAGAACAAATTGCTATAATTGACAACACTTAAATACCGCTTGATGACCTTCATCTCATCATTCAGGCACTTTCTAAGATAAAACAAATTCTGCAGTATAATTATAACCAGTACAACGGATTAAATCGAAATCAAAATGAAATCACGTAACTGAATTGATATGTTTCAAAATATGTTGCAATTATTAAGCAGGAAATCTGTCTTAGTCTAACCAAAGTGTTGTGGATCTAGTTATGAAATCCTTTATTGGCATCTTTAAATATATATATATATAAATCCTTATGGATGTATAGGGTCAGTTAGTATATAATAGGTATGACAAATTTGGAAAAAAAATATTTTTTAACCAATTTTAAAATTTTGAAAAATCCTGATATAGTTCCTTTAAATTAAAAATTCATTATTAAAAAAAGGAGCTTTTCGTGAATTGCACACCCATTAAAACAATAAATATTTTACTTACAATTATATAGAAGTCAATTAAACATACATGTATTTATTTTATCTTGATTATGAAACCAGTGAGTACAGCTTATATAAATCACGCTCAAAGTCTTCCTGGGTAGACCCAGTATTAAGCATATGGGGAAAAAGTGTCTTGCTCAATTTTTAGGACCCACACATAGCCGTGAACTAGGATCAAACCCTTGACCCTCTGATCATGGATCTTGTGCTTTACCACTGGACCACACACTCCACATAAAGAAGTATACATTATACAAGTTGTTTGTTTAATAAAAATAAAATGATTCTTCATTGACAGCATACAAACCTGAGATTAAAGCTTCGTTCACCTACCTCAAAGTGGCTGAAAAGCAGAAGGTTGTTCTGCCATGTGAGACGGATGGCAAGCCTACACCTTCAATCTTCTGGAAGCGAGGAGGCCAAAAAATGGAGGGAGAAAGGTTCAAAATGTTGCCAACAGGGAACCTTACCATTCAGGTACATGTACACTATTTCACTTTTACCTTCCTGAAATTATGTAAAAGACTCCTCCTTCTTTGTTTGAAGTCATTCAATCACTATTCATTTAAAGGCCTAAATCTTTCTGCCAAGGCAGGGAGTTATGGAGGAGTGGTTAATGTACAACAGCTGTTTCCTTTACCTGTCAGTTGTTTTCAAGTGTTCTAAAAATATATCATTAATTGGCTGCTGAAATGTGTATAAACACAGATTCTTGTGTATATTTGTTTACTGTAAATTGTAAACAAACATGGATCTGTGTTTCGGCAGTTGGAGTTACCAGTAAAAGTATACACAGTAATCTAGTTGTATGCAAATTTATAACGAAAACAATGCAGTGGTGACTTTGTATTTTTGAAAAAGGGTTCTGTGATTTGAATCATGTATAGAATTATATTAAACCTATCCCAGAGCCATCTTTGGCTTTTATATTGCAGATTAAATTTAATACTGCCTGGGATTTAACAAAGTAAATCCAGATAAGATGTGTTTTGTGTTGGTGCAAGTTAAATATTTCCAGAAATGGCCAGTGGGAAATAACTATAATATTTGAGTAATTGTTTAACTGGAAGAGTTGTTTCCCTTAATATAGTTAAATAATATTGGGTTGTTAATTTTGTAGTAAGCAGTAATTTAAATTTCGATTGCAAAAGGAATGCCTTTTAAGCATTTACCAGATTTATAACTGAAAATTAAGTGTCTGCATATTATGGTCCGTATTTAATTATTCAATATCATTTATGCATCAGTGATTATCATCTGTGCAGATGTGAAAGTTTCAGAAGCTCTGTTAAAGATACATCACCTATAACGTTCTGTTCAGTAAATGATGGAGAGTTTATTGAATCACAAAGAGGAAGGTGCCATTTGACGATAATGGTTGAGTTTGTCCTTGTAGTTTATCTTATTTATGAGAAATTTCTTCATACACAGGTCGACATTTTCCGTTTTATTCGTCAATGTTTTAGCATAACCGATTTAGTATTTGGTCAACAAAATGAAAGAATTTTACACTACAGAGACAAAACACAATATAGGTTACTGAACAGAATATCCATTATATATAACTTTTGATATGAATGTGTAGTTTTACTGCTAAGATCGAAAAAATATTGGCGATAAAGGTGAGGCATCTTTAAGGGAACATTTATCATTTATCAGAATTTCTTAGCATCCTTTTTTTACCAAGTTGTTATTTTCATTAATGACAATTTATTTAAATTCTACTTTCTCATTTTACCCAATTTAGGAATATATTTTTGTGAATATGTTTAAAAAAAAAAAAACAGTTTTAATTTCAAGTGGAACAGTGTTCCATATTTTTGTTCTAGAACTCCCCTTAAACATGAGATACATGTGCAGATACAGAATATTTAATTGTATTGTTGTTTATTTCAGGAAGCTGAACTTAATGACGCCGGTACTTGGACATGTTTTACAGAGAACAAATATGGCAAAGAACGTTCCAGTGGGGAATTAGTTGTCCGAAGTATGTGTTGGCCATTGTTGATAATTCATTTACAGTTGAACCTGTGTATTGAGCAGCCATTTGTCTTAACCAGCCACATTTGCTACTGTCCATTCCTACGCTTTCTGAGCAATGTAACCTGCATTAAGCAACAACCTATCTTAAGGGGCCACTTTTGCTTCTTCCATGGACTGGTTGTTAAAGACAGGTTTGACTGTATACAAAAACCGGTGTGTTTGTTATATAGTGCACTATTTTAACTAGTCAGATGCTCTGTACTTGGAAAGTTTCAGACTGTGTCTATTCTGATACAAAAAAAACAGCTCTAGAACTTTCATTTGTTTAGTGTTTTAGTATGTTTGACATATCTAGCTTATTGCATAAATGAAGTATTGCATTGTACTTTTTGTCATTTTTACTGAACAAAGTTTAACACAATTTTCAGAACATGACAGGTTATATGGCATGTCTAGTTTTATAAGTGGAGAAAATCTCAGGATGTCCTCCGTTTAACGTCATTTTCAAAACATAACATGTTATATGGTTTGTCCAGTTTTATTGTTGGAGAAAACTTCAGGATGAGGTTTAATGTCATTTTCAGAACATAACAGGTTAGTGTATGGCATGTCCAGTTTTAATTGTGGAGCAAACCTCAGAATGAATCTGAGTAGAACCATCATATTTCCGCAGGAAACTTTTTCACATACTATTTTTGTATTGAGCTGGGCATGAACCCATGACCACAGTTGTGAGAGGGAAATTGTAGTTAGACAGGACCCTTGTTTTATATTGAATTTTCTTTTTAGCTCACATGACCATATGTGATCACCCTGTGTCTGTTGTCTGTCTCTCTCTTAACTATTATCTTACATTTTTCCATTTAATAATCCCACAAATGAAGTACATGTAGGTATATAATCATTGATCTGTGATGATTTCTTCAACTGCGCCTGAGTTGATAGTAATTAATTCTTGAATAGTTGAAAATCTATTTGGTTTTATTATCACAACTTTACCTTAGATTTTTATCTGTTTTTTATAATATTTTGTAAAATTACATGTACACGAAAAATATGGTTTAAGTTCATTTGCCATGATGAACCTTTTAATGATATTTAACAAAGTGAAGTGAAATTATAAATATATTTCATCTTCATTGTCTTCAAAAGAGATACATTATCTGTTTTTCAATTCTAGAGAGTACCAAGATTGAACGACCACCTTCCCCTTCTAGTCAGAGTATTGTGCATGGAAACCCGACCCAGTTCATTTGTCAAGCCACAACTGATGCCGAAGAGATGGATAAACTTACCATCTCCTGGCTTAAAGATGGTCAGCCGATTGACCATAGGAACGACCCGAGAATATCACTGACCGGTGGTCATGGGTTGGTGATTAACGGCACCACCAGCAAGGATACAGGTGTGTACACCTGTGTGGCGTCAAATGGCCTCGATTCAGATAGTGCAAGTGCCAGACTGGAGATTATTGGTAAATATTATTTTCTTTTTTATTATTTATTCAGATTCACGTAGGACTTTATAGGATGTATATACAACTTTTGTTTGATGAACATATCATATAAATTTCAGAAGCAATGAGTCCGACGGGATGCACATATTATTTAACTATGTGTCTACAGAAAAATATGTGCATCTAGGACGTGGGATGTGCATCCAGGACGTGGGATGTTCATCAGAATAAATCCGTGTCTTTGTCACAAAGGTTTACGCTCACAGCCCATCCTACATTTTCTATCTAAATATGTGGACAGTACAGACCTGTTTCCTCCATTTTATACCATTTACCTTCCGCATATTTTAGTGTTGTTCGGAGTGTAAAGTTATTGATTGATACCCATGAGCTGTTTTCTATTGCCAGCACCCCCAGACCCTCCGACAGATGTCAGTTTTGCCAAATGCCTCAAACGAAAAGCAACAGTGTCATGGAAGCCAGGAAGTACCAACTTTTCACCTATAACGAAGTATTACGTCTATTACAACCATTCCTATGCCCCGGATGTGTGGACGAAGGCAGCTATCGTCAATGACCCCAAACGTACAGAGGTGGAGGTGAAGTTGTCACCACATGCTAACTACACATTTCGGTATGTTTTTGTTGCATGTCACAAACTTAATGTATATTATGACCAAGTAAACATATTTCTGTAGCTTACTAAATTATTCGAAGATTCAAACATTATGTATCATACAGTCAAACCTGTGTAAGCAGTCACCTCTATTAAGCAGCCACCTGTCTTAAGCAGCCACATTTCCTATTTTCAATTTCTATGCTTTCAGAACAAATTCACCTGTATTAAGCAACAACCTGTCTTAAAAAGTCACATTTGCTCATTCCCTTGACTTGCTGCTTAAGACAGGTTTGACTGTACTTTAAAAAACAATTTATCATTCATTTAAGGTTAAAAAAATATATACATGTATATATTTGTTACATACTGTAAACTATAAAGTATATACTGTAGATTTACTTCTGTAAAAATTCTATTATAATTTTAAAGTGACTGTAAGTTTATGGTAATTGTATATTATATAGTTTATGATAATGTATTTGGTATAAATCTTAATTAAAAAAAAAAACAAGCATTAAAAATGAGGTAAAAAAGTAGAGCCAAATGTGTCATTAGTCAAGACAGAGTTACCGCACATTGCTCTCTGTCCATGTTCTAAGTCACATTGAGTAACCTTCTATATTCAGGACATAAACTGCAAATAATGACAAAAAAATGGAGATAATTATCTCAAATTTAAAAAAATTAAAAAAAAACTGAAGACAGGGTTGATGTATTGGTAAAATGTTACGGTTCATGTAGTATGCAGGGGCATAGCTTGGTAAATTTGAAAAAGCAGGCCTAGAATGTTCTACAGGGGTAGGGATGTGGTTTGTGTTCTCCCCCAGAATTTTCGTAAATTGTAAATGGCTCATTCTCAGGGGTTTTGTGTGTATTTTTCTATGTAAAACATACCAATTACTTATGGGAATTTCAATTATGTTAATTTTCTTTTCTGGGAAAAAGGGCAGGTCTGGGCCTGCAGTACCTATGTTTTAGCTATGAAGTTGATATGGTATATGCTTCATCATAAAATGTAACTATTACATAACTGTCTTATCACTTAAAAACTTAAAATGTCACATAGGCATTTAAGTTTGTTTTGCTTAAATCTGTTAACTTCTATATGTTATAAGTCTTTGGCCAGACTGTCAAAGAAAAAAATAGCTATTGTACTTGCCCAAGCGTCATGATGTATCCTAATACTTTCATGTATATTCGTGTATTTTAGATGTACACCTGCAAGAGTTCTTGTGCAGATATGCATAAAATTTTAAGTGCAGGGCCTAGTTGCATAAGAAGTACTTTAGCCTGTAATTTTACTCAAAGCTTCATTAAACTTCTGAAACGATTGTTTTTAGTTTTAATTTAAGTCAGTTTTAATGATGATAGAATATATGTTTATTTAATCACTGAGAGACTTTGCTTGTTGAAAAATGTGTTTGTTGGTGATATATGATCAATTCACTTCAGAGAAAAACAAAGTATGCGGAAATGTAGGGGATGCGGTTAAAAATTAATTAACCGCTTGCGGTTAGATAGTTTTAAATTTACGAACATCCCCTACAGTTCCCCTCAGTGTATTAATGAACTGGAACCCACAAGCTAATTTATTGCAAGTAAGCGACAAATCATTTATATAAAATTAAAAATAAATTACTTTTTTTCATAACATAACAAGCCAACCTTGGTAGGCTCTTAATAATGACTGCAATAAAGTGGTTTGTGATGTAATAGCGCGTGCGATAGTATCACACGTATATGCAAGGGAGGATCATGAGCAAGAGTATCAGACCAAACTAGTATTCCGTACTCATTGTTTTTCAGTGCGTATAAATAATATTATGCATACTACGTTCGATACAGTTCTATTACAGACATCATTATATTTTTAAAAAAAAAGAAAAACCAATAGTGATACATAATATTAGTGAAGCCATAACTTTTCTAATCTTGTTAATGAACCTGTTATCTAAAGGTCTTAATGCGCAACCACTACCACTGCAATATTCATTTGTGTACTTCCAAACACTGCCGGAGGTACAGTCAGAAAGCAACCGACTCATTACGGAATTACGCTCGTCTAAGAAATACACATTTTGATCGAAGTTATTTATTTGCTCTCTTTTTTTAAAAACAGTCACTTAGGGGTTTAATGAGGCTTAAACTCAAAAACTGTACTCAATTTGAGTATGAAATTAAGCATGCTATTTAGTTTAAGTTAAGTAACAGACTTAAGTATTTTTTGTGAAACCGGTGTCATATTATATTTTCACCCGCCTAAAAATTCACCCGCGTTTTTTTTTAGAATTTGCTATAATATATTCACACCCCCTATAATATTTCCCCCCCCCCCCCCTAAACCCCCAAATTTTATTTTTTTCAAAATTGATCACCACTACTTATTATGATAAAAAAGCATCAAACTTCAATGTTAATATGCATTTTGAAGAAAAGAGGCGGGTGAAAATATTATAGAATTTTGCTTTAATTTGTTCACTCCACCTTCCCAGCCCCCTCTTAAATATACACTTTTATTCCAAGTTGATTATCTACACTATAATGATTAAACTTGAACAAACAAAAGCAATCATATTGAAACAGTTACCAAATGTATTTTTTAAGAATATAGGGGCGGGTGAAAATATTATAGCCATTATATTTTCACACCACCCCCCACCCCCACCCCAATTTTCATATTTTAAAAAATATAATTTGATTATCTTCACTTTAATGACAAACTGTACTGGAACAAACAAAAGCAATCTAATTGAAATAGTAACCAAATGTATTTTGTAAGAATAGAGGGGCGGGTGAAAATATTATAGCCATTAGATCCCCCCCCCCACCCCCACCCATCCCCCTCCCCTACTATCTTCACTTTAATGACAAACTATACTGGAACAAACAAAAGCAATCTAATCCGGGACAAGGTTTATATAGTATTATTTATGTAGTACTGCATTATGGATGTGTAATGCTGCAAAATTGACTTAATTAAGTACTGTAAGACTATATAACAATTAAAACAATTGTGTTTTAGAGTGGTTGCCGTAAACGATATTGGAGAGAGCAAGCCAAGTGACAAAAGCATTGCTGTTTGCGAATCCAATAGTGACTTGCCAGATAAACATCCAAGCAATGTACGGACTGACAGAAGTAAACCAGGAGTACTCATCGTTAAATGGGATGTGAGTACGATGTTTGAGGATATATAGTGCTCTCGATAACTTAAACACCTGCAATACTCATTATTACATAAAACATGAGTATCATGTTTTTATGGACTTGAATAGCTTACATATAGGCAGCCGTCAAGTTGAAATACTCATCATTACATGAGACATGAGTATCATGTTTTTATGAACTTGAGTAACTTACATATAGGCAGCTGTCAAGTTGAAATATTCATCATTACATGAGACACGAGTATCATGTTTTTATGAACTTGAGTAGCTTACATATAGGCAGCTGTTAAGTTGAAATACTCATTATTACATGAGACATGAGTATCATGTTTTTATGAACTTGAGTAGCTTACATATAGGCAGCTGTTAAGTTGAAATACTCATCATTACATGAGACACAAGTATCATGTTTTTATGAACTTGAGTAGCTTACATATAGGCAGCTGTCAAGTTGAAATACTCATCATTACAAGAGACATGAGTATCATGTTTTTATGGACTAGAGTAGCTTACATATAGGCAGCTGTCAAGTTGAAATACTCATCATTACATGAGACATGAGTATCATGTTTTTATGGACTTGAGTAGGTTACATATAGGCAGCTGTCAAGTTGAAATACTCATCATAACCTGAGACACGAGTTTCATGTTTTTATGAACTTGAGTAGCTTACATATTATAGGCAGCTGTTAAGTTGAAATACTCATCATTACAAGAGACATGAGTATCATGTTTTTATGGACTTGAGTAGCTTACATATAGGCAGCTGTCAAGTTGAAATACTCATCATTACAAGAGACACGAGTATCATGTTTTTATGGACTTGAGTAGCTTACATATAGGCAGCTGTTAAGTTGAAATACTCATCATTACATGAGACATGAGTATCATGTTTTTATGAACTTGAGTAGCTTACATATAGGCAGCTGTTAAGTTGAAATACTCATCAAAACATGAGACATGAGTATCATGTTTTTATGGACTAGAGTAGCTTACATATAGGCAGCTGTTAAGTTGAAATACTCATCATTACAAGAGACATGAGTATCATGTTTTTATGGACTAGAGTAGCTTACATATAGGCAGCTGTTAAGTTGAAATACTCATCATAACATGAGACATGAGTATCATGTTTTTATGGACTAGAGTAGCTTACATATAGGCAGCTGTTAAGTTGAAATACTCATCATTACAAGAGACATGAGTATCATGTTTTTATGGACTAGAGTAGCTTACATATAGGCAGCTGTTAAGTTGAAATACTCATCATAATATGAGACACGAGTATCATGTTTTTATGGACTTGAGTAGCTTACATATTATAGGCAGCTGTTAAGTTGAAATACTCATCATAACATGAGACATGAGTATCATGTTTTTATGGACTAGAGTAGCTTACATATAGGCAGCTGTTAAGTTGAAATACTCATCATTACAAGAGACATGAGTATCATGTTTTTATGGACTAGAGTAGCTTACATATAGGCAGCTGTTAAGTTGAAATACTCATCATAACATGAGACATGAGTATCATGTTTTTATGGACTAGAGTAGCTTACATATAGGCAGCTGTTAAGTTGAAATACTCATCATTACAAGAGACATGAGTATCATGTTTTTATGGACTAGAGTAGCATACATATAGGCAGCTGTCAAGTTGAAATACTCATCATAACATGAGACACGAGTATCATGTTTTTATGAACTTGAGTAGCTTACATATAGGCAGCTGTTAAGTTGAAATACTCATCATAACATGAGACATGAGTATCATGTTTTTATGGACTTGAGTAGCTTACATATAGGCAACTGTTAAGTTGAAATACTCATCATTGAATGGTACTGTGAATCGTGTTTGGCTTTTTATACCTCTGTCATTTAAAGAATTGTGATTGGGTATTAATGAAAGTGTTGCCCCTTTCTTCCATTTGTTCCATTTATGATTTATGTCTCAAATTGTATTTAATTAATATTTGGTATGTAGTTGTATACATGTAGTTATATAATACAGGCCAAGCTCCATATCTATTAATGCTGGTCTAATTTTACAGGAGTTATGGCCCCTTTTCAATTTAATTTTTTTTTTTAAATTTACTGACATATGATAGGGGCATCCGTGTGCTACGGACACATTTCTAGTTTGGCCAATGCAATTAAATTGCTAAAACAGGCACTATTCTATACAATAACACCTGCAGTTTTCACTGGATCCCAACCATACTTTCAGGTAAGTTATAAACATATGAAATCTATTTATACTACCATAACTTATTTACGCTTGATTGTGAAAAAAGTCAAAGCTTATATGATCCACTTTCGAGTCCTCTACTTGGATTGGACAGGGATCAAACTGGCAACCTCTGGCTGGAGTGGCCAACACTACAATATCACTCAGCTTAATGGTAACTTTTTTTTATGTTGTTTGAGGATTCAATTTTTATAGCCCTTTTGTTGTGTACATATTTTGACCAATATCAGTGAGAAAATCAGGATCATTTTGTTGTGGGTTCAATTTATGGGTGAATTTTGCATTTATATTTTATTTTGAATCGATAGGATTTTACATTTATTCTTCAAATTTGCAGAGAATGTCAGGAATCGAACACAATGGTGAAGGGTTTAAGTATGTCTTATCAATAATAAAGGACAACAAAACAAACAAAACAACAATCTCAGACTGGGAGGAAAATGAGAAAGAATTTGACTTTGGTGTGATATATGAGCCATATGAGATTTACGTGGAGGCCTATAACGATGTTGGCAAGTGTTTGACACCAGCGGTCATACACATTGGTTATACAGGGGAAGCAGGTATGTCACTTGATCACTTTGGTCTGTGAGTCCGTCTGTCTGTTTGTCAGCACACACAAATGAGTATTTAAATGTCAAGGCTTTACGATTGTACGGTAATTTTTATGGACAGTTATAAAAAAAAAGTATGTGGCTGTTTTCTAGACACTTAAAAAACAGACTCTATGTGGATAAAATCTGATGTGTGACTAAAATTAATCAGCTGGGCATGAAAAAGCTACTTAAATACCCATTTGTTAAAAGATCCGTCTGCAATAACTTTGTCATGATTGGCCGTATTTTAATAACAATTTGCATACATGATAATCCCCTAAATATGACGTCTCTCACCAAGAATTGTCAGAACTGCGATAATAACTCCTGAGTAATTTCTATTTATACATGTAATGCAATGTGTCTACCCATTCCAAAAACAAAAAAATGATAATACATTTCTTCATGGATTTTGTTACAGAACCAAAAACATATCCCACTAATTTTGAATTAGTCCCAGGCAAGGAGGTGAAGGCAAGGAGTGCATGGTTTCAGTGGGACCCTGTAAATACTTCCCCGGAAATGATGCAGGGGGAGTTCAAAGGTTACAAGGTAAGCCTATAAGAATCTTACATGGGTTTGAGGTTTGGAAAGATAAATACTGTTCCGAGGGATAAATGTTTTGGCTGGAACAAGATTCTGCTGAGTTCACACACAGTTACCGTATCCCAAGGGACATATTTTTCTATGTGAACTGAAAAAGCCATAAAAAAAAGTTTTCTTACCAAACACATTGAATCATTTTAAGACTTGATATCATTAATTTTTGTGGGGTACTAATTTTGTTGATTTCGGGGGCGGGGAGTGTGGGAGGGGCCAACGAAATGGTCATGGATAAAATTTTGTATATAGTATTAACCTGTACCTATAACATAGACCTACTTGTCTCAGTTAGATTTATATGTTATCCGTTAGTTTCCACAAAGAGGGTAAATATTGTGAAATTTCAAAAAGTGCTATGGCCACTATGAGTTAGTAGAGCGTCCTCAGACCCTCTTGGGCCTCTTGTTTTTCTAAAATTTGTTTTCAACGAAATTAAGTCCCCATGAATATGTTTATGAACCAAAAAATAACAAAAATTAATACCAAAGAAAATTAATGATTTCACAGTATATGATTTATGTTATACATTTTATGATATGTTATCTATTCGGTTCCAACTTCACAGCACAAGAATTTTATCTTGGCCCTAGGTGAGATAGAAATATCTAACCCTGGTAAAAATGCAAATAATCAAGAAAAGCTTCTGGTTAACACTGAATGATCAGGGTTACTCTGTAGTTTTGTGACAAGTTCGCAACTGTGACTTTGCGACATAATAATAATATATTTGAGATTTCAAGCTTGGTCGATAATATATGATTTGGGCAGTATCCCAACTTTTTTTAACTTTGTTTACTGAATAGAAGTTTCAACTGTCATAGTCATGTGCCCTGGAATTGTGAAAGTACCATGTTTCTACTTGTTTATTGAACTTGAACTGTAGGTCAAGTTCTGGAAGATTGATCAGCGGGAGACGACAGAGAAGGTGGTGATGTTTCCACGTGATGCTCCCAGAGACACGCGTGTCAAACGGAACAGCAAGGAGATGAGCGAAGTACAAAACCTGCCACCTTACTCTGATATTGAAGTAGAAGTGGTGGCATGCAACTCATTTTACGACTCCAATGCCAGTAACATTATCAATGTGACAACACCAGAGGGAGGTTTGTATATAGCTCATATCACATACGGGTATGGTCAAACCTGTATTAGTTGCCACCTCTATTAAGCAACATCTTGTCCTTAACTAAACTAAACAGCCACATCTTTTAATTACCACTTTTATAATTTTTGTTAACCTGTATTAAGCACCCACCTGTTTTATTTCATATTAAAGAGCTTTTGAAGTAAATATTTACTTACAGTTTAAGTTGTAAACTAAAGCCGGGTCCTATTAGCTCAGTTGGTTATGCATCTGACTATCAATCCAGGGGTCGTGAGTTTAAACCCCCCGCCCGGCAACACAGTCACCGTGACGATTGATATACGATATTATGTCTCATTATTATTCATCTCTCACCACTTATTCAAGTGAGAAAGTTATCAGTTACTTGTGGAGATGAAGTGTACTCGAGTACTGGTTAATCCCAGGAAACAGTGGTTAGGTTAACTGATCGTCTGTTAGCTCTCGATGGCATAAAAATGACACTAAATATTCAATCGATCAATCAATGTAAAAATAAAAATGACTGGGATGTTAGTAAAATATTTTAAAAATTCAAAATATGAAATAGGCAGAAAAATTTCTTGTAACATTTGCCGAGAGAAAATATTTTAATGCACGTTATTCATTAAGGGCTTGTGGCGTTAATGTTGCTTTTATCTATTTATCCATACATCACAGTCTGTTTAATTGTTCTTTTTTTTTTTTCTAATCTATTGTGATCACCTTGTGTCTGCCATTTGTTACCCAGATGAACATTTGGATATGGCGGCTAAAATTAGAATAAGAAGATGACCTCTTAATATGGTGATTTATAAGGCTTAACCTCATAAACACAAACCCTAAGTATAGTATACCTCATCGTCGGATCCCCACCGGTGTCAATTCCGATACTCTCCATTCATCACCCATGGGATATTATATTAGTTTTGCGTGTTTCTACAAAGCCACCATATGATTGGTTACTTCACGATTTCATGAAGGGAATATTGTCCAATCGCAACGCTAGTTTCGTGTAAATGCTGTTTTAATAAGATGTCAATGTTAGCTGTACTTTGTTCTGTTCTGTTGAAATAAAATGACGTAGAGCTAGCGTATTTTCCCACGGGTGATGAATGGAGAGTATCAGAATGGATCACACATGGGTATCCGACGATGAGTATACCTATGAACACTTTCATTTATCATTGAATCTTAAAGATTCTCTGCGGCTGAATGGTCTAAGGCACCATTTCATGACCACTTACCTCTCACCGCTAAGGTCGTAGGTTCAAGTCCCACTCACTCCCAAAACGTTATGCGAGAAAGTTTGTCAGTTACTTGCTGAAGGACAGTGGTTCTACTCATATTCATTCTGAGGTCTTCCTCCACCGATAAAACTGAATATGCCATTTATAACATGAAAAGAGTTAGAAATGGCATTAAATTCCATTAAAAAGATTAATCTTAACCAAACTTGCACAGTTCTTTACCTGGCCAGATTATTTAATTATTGGCACAGTCATTGGCCTTGAATTGCCAAAATATCGCCACAGCAGGGTCTTTACCTGTCTGTGGGAAATGATAGTAAAATTTTAGTAAATTTTTATTAAAGTTGTGAAAAGACCAAACAATCCGAGTAATATTGAGTGAATTATTAGGTCTAGGAAATAATACAAACAGCAAATAATTTGTCAGTTGATTTGACAAAAATAAGGTCAAAATCATGAAAGTTATTTGGCTGAATGACAAATTTGGAAAATATTTTGGAAATCGGCTAAAAGCTCAACATAATTATAACAATCTCAAATGAAAGAACTTTATGTTTTAAAAGCTTAAAACCATCTATTATTTCTAGTACACTTGTAGTGATTGGTTGTTTTATCATTTTGTTACAGTTCCTGGTCCAGTCAGGTTGGCCAAGGTGATTTTACGAGGATCACATCACTTCTTAATAGATTGGCGGCAACCACTGGAACCCAATGGTGTGCTGACAGGATACAAGATCGGATACCGAAAAGGTAAATCAGCGTTAGAAAAGGATATTTATGTTTACAATTCTTAATTTATCTGTTTGCAGGTTGAATGAGTTACCCATCTGCAGGTTGAATGAGTAATCTGTCTGCAGGTTTAATGAGTTATCAATCTGCAGGATGAATGAGTTATCTGTCTGCAGGTTGAATGAGTTATCTATCTGCAGTTGAATGAGTTACCCATCTGCAGGTTGAATGAGCTATCTGTCTGTAGGTTGAATGAGTTGTCTGTCTGTAGGTTGAATGAGTTATCAGTCTGCAGGTTGAATGGGTTATCAGTCTACAGGATGAATGAGTTATCAGTCTGCAGGTTGAATGAGTTATCTGTCTGCAGGTTGAATGGGTTATCAGTCTTCAGGATGAATGAGTTATCTGTCTGCAGGTTGAATGAGTTATCTGTCTGCAGGTTAAATGAGTTAACAGTCTGCATGATGAATGAGTTATCTGTCTGCAGGTTGAATGAGCTATCTGTCTGTAGGTTGAATGAGTTGTCTGTCTGCAGGTTGAATGAGTTATCTGTCTGCAGGTTGAATGAGTGATCAGTCTGCAGGTTGAATGAGTTGGCCATCTGCAGGTTGAATGAGTTATCTGTCTGCAGGTTGAATGAGTTATCAGTCTGCAGGTTTAATGAGTTAACAGTCTGCAGGATGAATGAGTTATCTGTCTGCAAGTTGAATGAGTTATCTGTCTGCAGATTGAATGAGCTATCTGTCTGTAGGTTGAATGAGTTGTCTGTCTGCAGGTTGAATGAGTTATCTGTCTACAGGCTGAATGAGTTGTCTGTCTGCAGATTCATTGAGTTATCTGTCTGCAGGTTAAATGAGTTACCCATCTGCAGGTTGAATGAGTAATCAGTCTGCAGGTTGAATGAGTTACCCGTATGCAGGTTGAATGAGTTATTTACTTGCAGGATGAATTATCAACCTGTCTGCAGGATAAATGAGTTTCATGTCATATGATAATTTAGTAACCTGTCTGCAGAATAAATGAGTTATTTACTGGCAGGGTGAACTATCAACCTGTCTGCAGGATGAATAAATTATCTTTGTGTAAGAAGACATGAGTAACTTATCTCTTTTTTATATTAACAGTTAACGGGCTGGATGTAGAAGATATCACCATGGTGGAAGAGTTTAATGACCCGGACAAAACACGTGCTATCCTTAACAATCTCACGTTCAACCAGGAATACACCATCTATATTTGGGCACTAACAAAAGTGGGACAGGGTGAAGCATTCTACATGGATGCCAAAACTGCCAACCCTGGACGTAAGTGATACTTTGGACATGAGACAAAAAATCAGTTTTTTAACCAATTCAGGGGCATTCAGGATCATGTTTAAAATCTCCCTTTAAAAGTGATTGAAAAGAAAAGAAAATTACCATTATTTTCCAACTTTTACAATACAGCCTTTTAGCTGGTTTATGCTTAATGATTTTGGCGAACAAATCCAGGATTTTTTCATGTTATATATGGCATTTCCAGTTTTATTAGTGGAGGACTACCTCAGAATGAATCTGAGTTTAACCACCGTTCTTCCACAAGAAACTGGCAAACTTTCATACATTAAGTATTTTGAGCAAGCGGGACTCAAACCTTGATTAGCGGTGAGAGGTTAATGATTTTGAGACAGCGCCTAAGACCACTCAGCCATGACCACTCTCACCATGGCCACTCTCGCCATTATTATTTGAGAAGCAGGGGTCCTTTTCTATAAACATAAGTTCTTAGTGTAAAATTTGTAGTTACGAAAAAAAATCAGGTAATTCATTTGATGTTTTTCTTACATAATTTTATGGAATTTCGTTAGCCTTGTAAATAGTATTTGTTTTAAAAATTGCAAAATTACTGTGCAAATGAACAGTTCCTAAGTGTCACAGTTTGTTCGTATGAAAATTTTAAGACTTGCGAACGTTAGTGAAACGGGTCCTAGGCTATTAAGTTATATTAGGACACATACTGAGGTGCTGATTCATGTCAGGAAGTGAAACATTTTATTGTTTGTCAATCTCTGCACTACCAAAATATGATGAGAAAAGTAGGGGTCTTACATGTATGTCATTCATGAGATTTGTTTTACTGTTCAGTGTGTTGACAAAGTGAAAGTAGATTTCCAAAATCCTGTATTCATACTCCAATTCCAAAGCATCAATTTTTACAAAATTCTCAATTAAAACATCACAACGCTTTCTAAATTTACAAAATACATCAATAATGCCATTCAAATAAACAAATTGTACATTAAGATAAGGGAAATGCATTTTTAAAGAAGAAGAAACAAGGATTATTTATAACCGCCAATATGAGACTACCCCACAGAAGTATTTCCTGTTTGCAATGGTGGTACTTTGCCTTAATTGGTGGCAAGAAAATTAATATTTGCATGATTGTTACAGTAAAGAGCTACCTCAGTTGCATGATACAGAAAAAACTCACTGTTATATTAAAACATTTAAAGATGCATCACCTATAACTTCTGTTCAGTAAATGATGGAAAGTTTATTGAATCATAAAAAGGAAGGTCCCATTCTAAGATAATGGTTGATTCCATACTTGTAAATTATCTTATTTATAAGAAATTTGTTAATACACAGGTTCGCATTTTCTGTTTTATTCATCAGTGTTTTAGAATAACCCTTTATTTCATATGGACAAGTTTTAACACATCTAATATAGAAGGCTTTTGAAAACAGTATAGGTTCTGCACTGTTTTCTGCTCTATCAGAATAGATAGATAAAATGTATCTATTCATGGAAATTGACTATGAATGGCTTTTGAGTTTGGAAGAGTCCAGTTAAAATGCATATGGAGTAAAGAGATAACCCAATACTGACCAATGGGTGACTTTATCACAGGCTGTGATTTAGTATTTGGTCAGCAAAATTAAAACTAATTACACTAGAGAGGCAAAATACAATACAAATAATTGAACAGAATGTCCATAGTATATGATCTTTGATATAAATGTGCAATTTAATTGCTAAGATTGAAAAAATATCGGCAATTTAGGTGAGGCCTCTTTAACTCCCGTATTTTACACCTGACCATACAGAAGATGCAGGTACATTTTAGAAAATATGGCTCATTTAGTTCTGTTTATTGTAGCAAAAATGGCTCATTTAGTTATATTTACTATAGCAAACATAGCTCATTTAGTTCTGTTTATTGTAGCAAAAATAGCTCATTTAGTTATGTTTATTATAGCAAACATAGCTCATTTAGTTATGTTTATTATAGCGAAAATAGTTCATTTAGTTATAAATGTTTATTTTAGCAAAAATTGTAAGAAAAACAGTTTTATTTTTTTTCAAATAACTGATAGAAAGATGATGAAAAATGGCAAAACTGATTTAAAAATAGGTTATATCTTTTCAAAAAGCTGATAGAAAGATGCCGAAAAATAATAAAAACTGTTTAAAAATAGGTTTTATTTTTTCAAATAACTGATAGAAATATGCTGAAAAAATGAAAAAAACTGTTTAAAAAATAGGTTATAGTTTTTCAAATACATGTAGCTGATAGAAAGATGCTGAAAATGACAAAACTGTTTAAAAATATGTTATACCGTAGTTTTTCAAATAGCTGATAGAAAGATGCTGAAATATGACAAAACTGTTTTAAAAATAGGTTTTATTTTTTCAAATAACTGATAGAAATATGCTGATGTTTAAAAATTATGTTATAGTTTTTCAAATAACTGATACAAAGATGCTGAAAAATGGCAAAACTGTTTAAAAAATAGGTTATAGTTTTTCAAATACATGTAGCTGATAGAAAGATGCTGAAAATGACAAAACTGTTTAAAAATATGTTATAGTTTTTCAAATAGCTGATAGAAAGATGCTAAAAAATAACAAAACTGTTTAAAAAATAGGTTAAAGTTTTTCAAATAGCTGATAGAAAGATGCTAAAAAATGACAAAACTGTTTAAAAATATAAAATTTACTATCGATCTTCCGAAGGGAAGAAAATATAATATCAATGTCTATATTAAACTCTTTTTTTCACTAAAAGAGTTCAATATAGACATTGTTTAAAAATATGTTATAGTTTTTCAAATAACTGATAGAAAGATGCTGAAAAATTACAAAACTGTTTAAAAATAGGTTATAGTTTTTCAAATAACTGATAGAAAGATGCTGAAAAATTACAAAACTGTTTAAAAATAGGTTATAGTTTTTCAAATAACTGATAGAAAGATTCTGAAAAATTACAAAACTGTTTAAAAATAGGTTATAGTTTTTCAAATAACTGATAGAAAGATGCTGAAAAATTACAAAACTGTTTAAAAATAGGTTATAGTTTTTCAAATAACTGATAGAAAGATGCAAAAAAATGACAAAACAGTTTATAAATTATGTTTGTTTTAATTAGCTGATACAGAGATGCCAGGTAGGTGTAGCATGCTTATGGTTGGTTAGGAACTTTACTGATACCATTGCATGGATGAGTGGGTGGGGAAATGACGATAGTTGTTACAGTTACTTTTCTTTACCTGACTCACACACTTTATTGGAATGTAAGCGTGTCAACTGAGAGTGACTACTGCTCCACCAACTGGCCATGTGGTGTTGTTTGTCTAAGTAACTACTATGCGATACAATGTAGTGTTTGTTAAGAGACTGTTAACTTGCCTAAGGAAAATGGTGGAATTGGAAATAACATCGAACATTATCAACTTGTTTGAGTGACAGCACGCGTCAGGTAGTGCACGCATCAGTGACACCATTTGCAATTAATATAACTCCAGATTAGCATTGTAAAAACTCACTTTTTGATCAAACTTCTTAGGTTCTCAGTCAGGTGATATTAATCAACACCCCTCTAAATGGTAATGGAATAGTCCAAAAGCATATAATTTCTTAATTTAGAAGGTTAGAGGTTATCAAAAATATTTTGAGAAAAATTGGGAAATAAACTGGCACTCAGAGCAAATTTTTTTCTTCTTTTTGAGATCTCGTGAAATTTAGGCTAATTTGAGAGAATTTTAAAGCAGAAACATATGCAACATTTATTATAAATTGACTGATATATTGATTGGTTTTTATGGTTATCTCTGTCAGTATCGTGCCTGACTATCAATCCATGGTTCAAGTGTTGGGAATCCCCGCACTGCCACAGTGTCCTTAATGATTGACATACAGCACTGTGTCTCATTGTCAATTGTCTCACATCACTGATTCAAGTGGGATTATCAGTTACTAGCAGAAATGGGTGTGCTTGAGTACTGGTTAACCTTACAGGATCCCAGAAAGTGAGGTTAGGTTAATATAATTGATTGTCAGTTAGCCCTCGATGGTATAAAACTGGCAATAAATATTAAAATGGACAAAAAATGAATGTGAATTTTAGTTACAAATACCTGGTATGCAAATATCAACTTTGAAAAGATATTCATAAGAATGTGGTTGCATTTTTAATTTTTATTACAAATATCTTAACTGTTAAATTGTTTTTCAAAATTGGTTACCCGACATTTAGGATCACTGATTGTTGCTTCACCCACCTGTAGATGCTGAGAGCAAGTTCGATCACTAGCATGTACGGTTAATTAACAATAATTGATATATGAAGTTTATTAAGGTAATGTTACTCACAGCCTGGTCAAATGCAAGAGTGAAACGCATGTTTATGGTTCATGTGCATAAAGCCTGAAAATTCTCTGCCTCCGCAGAGTTTCTCCCAATGCACAATGCACATTGTAGGAGTGGTTATTGTGAAACAGCTTTTTTTTCTGAACCTGTCAGTTGGGTTTCAGTGTGCTAAAAGTACACCATTAATTGACTGCTTTAAGCCTTCTGAAGGTGCCTAAACACAGATTAATGTGTATCAGTTTACAATTTAAGGTGCATGAACTTACATGATCTTCCCTAAAAAAATTTAAAAAATTTTGGAAATTGGTGTAACGCTTTTTTTTCCAAACAGCATAATATAACAAACACTTTTTTGAAAAATATCTTTTGCCAATTAAATGTATTAACAATAATCTAGAAGTATTCAAAATTATAACAAAAACATTGCATTGATGAATGTGAACTTTCGAAAGAGGGTTCTCTGATTGGAATCATGTGTAGAATTGTATTTAATTCTCAGATGTATTTAATTTTTATAATTTTAGCTTTACTACAACCCCAGATTGATGAGGTTTCAGTTGGGGAAGATTATTTCAATGTGTCCTGGAAGGTTGACCCCAACACAGACAAGCCAGCTGGTATCAGTCATTATATACAATACAGGAAACTTGGTATGTATATATTAAATACATTCAATTAATATTTGATGTGTAAAAGTGCAATTATAAAATTTAGGCCAAGTTTGATATTTGCCATAGTCCATAACATACGCCAAGTTTGCTATTTGCCGATGTCCATACCATAGGCCAAATTCGCTATATGCGGATGTCCATAACATAGGCCAAGTTCGCTATTTACCAAAGTCCATAACATTGGCCAAGTTCGATATTTGCCATAGTCCATAACATAGGCCAAGTTCGATATTTGCCATAGTCCATAACAAAGGTTGAATTCAATATTTGCCATAGTCCATAACATAGGCCAAGTTCAATATTTGCCATAATCCATAACATAGGCCAAGTTCGCTATTTGCCGATGTCCGTAACATATGCCAAGTTCGCTATTTGCCAACGTCCATAACATAGGCCAAGTTTGATATTTGCCATAGTCCATAACATAGGCCAAGTTCAATATTTGCCATAATCCATAACATAGGCCAAGTTCAATATTTGCCGCTGTCCATAACATAGGCCAAGTTCGCTATTTGCCAAAGTCCATAACATAGGCCAAGTTCGATATTTGCCATAGTCCATAACATAGGCCGAGTTCAATATTTGCCATAGTCCATAACATTGGCCAAGTTCGATATTTGCCATAGTCCATAACATAGGCCAAGTTTGCTATTTGCCATAGTCCATAACATAGGCCAAGTTCGCTATTTGCCAAAGTCCATAACATAGGCCAAGTTCGATATTTGCCATAGTCCATAACATAGGCCGAGTTCAATATTTGCCATAGTCCATAACATTGGCCAAGTTCGATATTTGCCATAGTCCATAACATAGGCCAAGTTTGCTATTTGCCATAGTCCATAACATAGGCCAAGTTCAATATTTGCCATAGTCTTTAACATAGGCCAAGTTCAATATTTGCCATAGTCTATAATATAGGCCAAGTTCGATATTTGCCGTTGTCCGTAACATATGCCAAGTTCGCTATTTGCCATTACATATGTCAAGTTTGATATTTGCCCATATCCGTATCATTGGCCAAGTTCGATATTTTCCAATGTCACAAACATAGGCCAAGTTCGATATTTTCCAATGTCCATAAGATAGGTCAAATTTGATATTTTCCAGTATTCATAATATAGGCCATGTTGGATATATGCCAATGTCAGTAACATATGCAAAGTTCGCTGTTTGGCCGTGTTCATTACATATGCCAAGTTCAATATTTGCCCATATCTGTATCATCGGGTGAGTTCGATATTTTCCAATGTCCAAAACATAGGCCATGTTCGATATTTTCCAATGTCCATAAGATAGACCGAGTTTGATATTTGCCGATGTCCATAACATATGCAAAGTTCGCTATTTGCCATTGTCCATAACATAGGCCAGAGCGATATTTGCCAATGACCATAACATAGGCCAAGTTTGATATTTGCCAATGCTCGTAACATAGGCCAGAGCGATATTTGCCAATGACCATAACATAGGCCAAGTTTGATATTTTCCAATGTCCAAAACATAAGACCTTATTCAATATTTGCCAATGCCATTACATAGGCCAAGTTTGGTATTTGCCATAGTCCATAACATAGGCCAAGTTTGATATTTTCCAATGTCCAAAACATAAGTCAAGTTCAATATTTGCCAATGCCATAACATGGGCCAAGTTCGGTATTTGCCATAGTCCATAACATATGCCAAGTTTGATATTTTCCAGTATCCATAACATAGGCCAAGTTTGATATTTTCCAGTATCCATAACATAGGCCAAGTTTGATATTTTCAAGTATTCATAACATAGGCCAAGTTTGATATTTTCCAGTATCCATAACATAGGTCAAGTTTGATATTTTCAAGTATCCATAACATAGGCGTAGTTTGATATTTTCAAGTATCCATAACATAGGCCAAGTTTGATATTTTCCAGCATCCATAACATAGGCCAAGTTTGATATTTTCCAGCATCCATAACATAGACCAAGTTTGATAATTTCCAGTATCCGTAACATAGGCCAAGTTTGATATTTTTCAGTATCCATAACATAGGCCAAGTTTGATATTTTCAAGTATTCATAACATAGGCGTAGTTTGATATTTTCCAGTATCCATAACATAGGTCAAGTTTGATATTTTCAAGTATCCATAACATAGGCATAGTTTGATATTTTCAAGTATCCATAACATAGGCCAAGTTCGATATTTGCCAATGTCTGTAACACAGGCCAAGGGCGATATTTTACAATGGCCATAACATAGGCCAGTTCGATGTTTTGCTAATGTCCATAACATAGGCCAAGTTTGATATTTTTCAATGTCCGTAACATAGGCCAAGTCTAATATTTTCCAGTGTCCGTAAAAATTTCAAGGAGTAATGGCCCTCGTTTAACTTAATTTTTGGTAAAATTGGTTTCCGATGAATAACGACTGAAAGGTTCTATGTATTTAATTATTATATGGTGTGTTGCTGCATAATTATAAAGTATATATCATGTTTGATATTTGTCAACATCAATTTATATGTTATAAGAGCTATGGTCCTTTCTCAACTTAATGTTTGTTTAAACTTACTAACATATACATGTAGCAGGTGTATTCATGTCTTATTGACATTTCAACATCCCATTTTTTCTATATAGGACCTTATGTCCAAAAACAGGACATAATGTCCATAAACAGGACCTAAGATTCTTTGAAGTTGCTAAACAAATACTTACTTTATTTTGTTATGTTGCAGGTGACATGAAATGGAATAAAAGGGAAGCAACTGAAGACGAGCAGTTAAATACATATCTCAATGTTTCTGGCCTTCTTCCAAATACCAATTATGAAATAAGTGTGGTGGCTGTAAGTAACACAGTGGAGGTACCCAGTGCACTGGAGAAGATAACAACTGGGGGAGAAGGTACTTGGTTCAGTTTTTGCCCTATAGTTACAGTTCAAAGTTTAGCCTTAATATAAACAGATTATTTATACATACATGTATTCAATTTAATTATGTAATCAATAACTAGAGGTCATCTAAGATTATCATAGTACTCGGGTAGGCCAGTAGCTTTTAAAACATGGTACTTGTAGAACCTAAATTAGTAAATCAAAAGTTGGTTGCTATGGCAACACCGTTATAAAATTTTAGATACAGCCTGGATCATGTGCTAAAGTATCTAAGTAGCATTTGTGAAACTTAGCATGTGGCTAGAGGGCAATCAGTCGGGTGAAAACTGTCGTTGTTATGGAAACAAAATAGGTAAAATTACATATACAACCTGGATCCTGTGGTTACACAAAATAGTTTCCAAGCTAAAATTGTGAAACTTAGCCTGTGGATAGAAGACAATAAGGAGATCATGCAGATCATTTTATTACTTTTTCAGTCAAACCAAAATGGTGGTTGCTATGACAACAAAATTGGTAAACAGGTAGGGGACTTGTATATTGCTTGCAATACTCCAGTGTCTTGTTAACAAATCAAACCAGTTTTGTGGTGCCTCCAGTATATATTAACTTTGACTTGGTTCTGGTGCTACTTAGGAAGATATTGAATGTTATATGTATAAGTAAGGACTTGTTTCACATAAACAAATGTAAAGACCTAACAGTAAACGTTTTTTGTTTTTTTTTCCACAGCCGTACCATCACTTAATAAGGAAACAAGTATTGCCCAGGCCTCCTGGTTTATTGGAATGATGGTTGCCATTGTTGTGCTGATTCTCTTCCTTCTTGTTGTCTGCTTCATCAAGAGAAGTCGTGGTGAAAAGTACAATGGTGAGTCACTCAACAAATTCATGATGGTTTTGTCAAAATCAGTCAAAAATGGCATTTTTTTTATTTTTATTTTTTTGGCTAACAATAAAGAAAATAAATATGAGAAGAATTTCTTTTTTTGACATAGTTGTTCTGATATTGTTATTTAATATTTATTTTTTTTTTTTTATGGTAAGTTTCAAAGGAATCTTCTTATCCTCAACCCTCCAACTAGGACCATCAGTTGTATCCATGAGATTTTCTACCGGAATCTTCTTTTGTTTCCTTGTGCTAGGAACTTGACCTGCAGTTGACCTAATGTGGGCTGTCAATCAAACAAGTTGATAATCCAATCAGCGATCCACATTGGTTGTTAACCCTTTACTCCATAGATACGCATTTTCCTAGACCAATCACAGAAGGCCTTTGAAAACAGTGCAGGAAGAGTTCAGATTACTTGTAACGAGCGATATGAACACTTCCTGCATTGTTTTCCACTCTGTCAGTTAATATAAGCATAATTCACCCAATAATTCAAAAGCCTTCTATATAAGGTGTCCAAAGGCGTCTATATTAGAGGTGTCCAAAGGCATCTATATCAGGTGTCCAAAGGCATCTATATCAGGTGTCCAAAGGCATCTATACCAGGTGTCCAAAGGCATCTATATTAGGTGTCCAAAGGCATCTATATTAAGTGTCCAAAGGCGTCTATATGAAGTAAAGGATTAAACTGCCATTTTCCTGAAATGAAAATAATGATGTCTAAGTAAACACTACATTGTATTTACTTAGATAAACAAAGCAACATGGCCAGTTGGTGGAGCAATAGTCATTCACGTGTCAGGTCAGTTGCACAGTTATTACATGTTCTACTCAGGAAAATGTCGCGGTTGTAAGAGATGGTTTCACAATCAATGCAGGATAAAAAAATTGAAAATATAAAAGAATAAAAAAATAAAAATCATGTTATCTAATGCATTTTTGAATAGAGTTGTAGTGTAGCCAAAACAAAAACACATATCAAAGTTTAATGTTTTATTTACGATATATTCAAGGAATTATATAGAGAAGGAAAAGCAACTGATTGAGATTTTGTGAACACTCGCATATTTGAGCAAAATCTCGCAATATCTCGTTTTCAATTATCTTAACTTCCATTCATTTCAGGAACACAAATCAAAATTCTTACATTGCAATACCATTCCCAGAAATTTGTGTTCAAAATTTTTGAATTACTTATGATTACAAAATTTGTATACTGCAGCTAAAATAAGGACAAATTATGATAAATTTATTTCAAACCTCAATATCTTTAATTCAAGATGATTTTGCGTGATCAAAAGAGGTTTTATCAATTGAGATTACATACAACTAACAGTTTATATACAAGAAATCAGTTGCATGTGAATTATGAATAATTAATTTGCAAATTATTATTCCTTAGTGTGCTATTTCATCAACATTTAGTCGAGAGATGCAAGTTTCCTATCCTTCTATAAGTCTTTGAATATATTATATCAATTTTGCAGTACAAGAAAGGGAGAAACTGGGTGTGACTGACCCAGAAGTTCCAGAGAAAGACGTGTTTAATGTTTTATTTACAATATATTATATCAATTTTGCAGTACAAGAAAGGGAGAAACTGGATGTGGCTGACCCAGAAGTTCCAGAGAAAGACGTGTTTAATATTTTATTTACAATATATTGTATAAATTTTGCAGTACAAGAAAGGGAGAAACTGGGTGTGGCTGACCCAGAAGTTCCAGAGAAAGACATGTTTAATGAGTATCCCAGAAGGTAACAGATACTTCTCACACATTCTCCGTCTTCTCACACATTCTCCGTCTTCTCAAATCATTTGGATGAACTTTCTAGTTATATTCTTTTTATTAACCCTCGCTTTGCAAAAAGTGGGAGACACTAATTTTGGTCTGTCCGTGCACACAAATGGGTAGTTAAGTGTCTAGGGTTTAGGGTTAGTAATTTTTATGGACGGTTGAAAAGCATTTGAAAAATAATTATGTGGCTGTTTCAAGACTCTTAAAAACAGCTTTTATATGGCTTTTTTTCTTCTGGGTGGCTAAAATTTAGCCACACAAGTAATAAGCTTGGCGCATAGAAGCCACTTAAATACCCATTCATAGTAATGTCCATCCGTCAGTCTTTCTGTACGTCTGCCGCCACACTTTGGTTTCTGTGCAATAACTTAAGAATGCCTGAATTAAATCTTTGAAATTTTAGTACAATGTTTATAATGACAAAACACAGGCAAAGTTATATTTTAAAGGTTGTGACAATTGTTCCCTAGTGACTTATAGTCTTGCATCTTTTAATTTATTGCTTTCTTCCAAAATAGTTTACTGGTATTTAAGAATGACAAAAACAGTTTATACGGTAATTTATTTTTTTACTCCATGAAGTTCAGGCTACATATTCACAAAAGATCCAAACTTGGGTATATATTCAATTGTTTTATTTGGAGACCTTTGATTATTTTTTGTATTTATAATTATCTAAAGATGAACTTTATTTACTGTGAGCCCTGCTGAAACAAATATTGATGAAGTATTTAACTTTAGATAATTCAACTACCTGTATGTAGTTTAATTGCATTTCATTTCCCAATGACAAACATTTGCAGCTGAGCAGACCTTAAAAAGGACCAGTTTTCATCGGTTGTTAAATTTTGCTTTGCTGGTGAGACGTCACATTGCCGTTAAATTCATGTGACGTTTACCGTAAGTTGCCATACAAATGCGTGCGCTTATTCAGTATGTTGATAATGTCGCCGTTTTTGCGAACTAATACATTTTCATAATTTGCTTTTTTAAAAATCAAAAGGGCAAAAATAAAGTAATAGTTTTATCTAAAATAGTTGGAAAATATAATGTTAGTACAAGGATTAAAAGTCAATTTTGAGTTTTAATCCTTAAATAAGTGCTGCCAGAGCAGACGGTGTTGTGAAACTTTTGTATGTTGAAATGCTGAAGCAGTTTCAGTATGCAAATTCACTTATTTTATGTTCCAGTGGTGAGACCGACCCCTTGGCTGCCGGCAGTCCGGACTCATTCGACAATGATCAAGACAAACTGCCCGGTGGCAGTGAAACAGACAGTATGGCAGAATACGGGGATGTGGACCCCAGTAAATTCAATGAGGATGGCTCATTTATAGGTCAGTTTATATCAAGCACCCTAGCTTTAATTGTCATTTGTTATTTGTAGTTCAGCAAAAATGCTATTTATCCCTTTACTCCATAGATACACGTTTTCCCGCACTAATCACAGAAGGCCTTTGAAAACAGTTCAGGCAGAGTTCAGATTGCTCATAACGAGCAATTTGAACACTTTCTTCACTGTTTTCCACTCTGTCAGTTAATATAAACATAATTCACCCAATAATTCAAAAGCCTTTGGTGTCCAAAGCCGTCTATATTAGAGGTGTCTAAAGGCGTCTATATGAAGTAAAGGGTTAAATTAAAAAAATGATGTTTTGCAATAATGCATGAGAGTAGGTCGATAAATATCAAATATTGATGTTTTCTTGCATTTTGTATACCCCTGTCATTTAAACAGTGTCTGCCAATTCATCCGTCTGTGCATGCAGTAAAAAATTGTTTTTAAACCAGTTACTTCTGAAGAGGGCTTTGTATTTTATTAATATTTCGTGCATAACTGTATAATTATAAAATACAGATCAAGTTTGATATTTGTCAAAGTTGGTAAAATTTTACACCCCTCTTTACTGAATTTTTTATAAAAAAATTGGTTTCAATTGGAGTAATATGGGGGAATTTCGGACACCTGAGGATTTGTGTCTGTCTTGCTTCGCCAAATGTTAAGAAATTTGGATAAACTGTAGTATTTCCGATAGATATGATTATGTCCTAGAAGTTGTTGGGGGTCAAATGGCATAAATCTAGAACAACACGTACCAGACAACTGTTTTTCTAAGTACATCACTGCATGGGGAGTATCGTACATTTTGTGGAGTTTATCAGACAACTAAATGATATTTATTGGACATTGAAATTTCATGTGGGGTTCATCGGACAGCTTGTTAAATATTGGTCTGGGGTTTATCAGACATTTTTATTTACATTTAAATTATTGTTTATATCAAAATAAAGCATATATTTGTTTTCATTTCTTATTCAATACAATTTGTTTCATCAAATAAATGCAAAATTAATTACTGGAAAAAACAGTTTAACCATTCTGTTTCATGTTGTAAATGCGATATAAAAACTGTTGCCAGCTCTATCTGGGCGAACATGTGAGAGGAAACATGTTTTCATGAATCACTCTCTTCCAATCAAAATTGTCGTCACATATCTTCACAGTGCATAAACACCCATATGTTAACTGGGATGTGTTAATGTATCGGCTGCTTTGATATGGTTAGAAAACAAATGTAGTACATGCAGAAAACTGCAAATAGTACATTTTCAAATTGTCCGGAAAACCCCCAGTGCCTGATATTTCCCCAAAATACTCTAATAGTGACCTTTGTGACATCAGACACACTTCTTGTTTAATGAGTTTTTACAAATATAAATATAAAAGGTGTAATTGTATTAGAATAATACAATATACAAACATTAATAAGACATAATTTATCATGATCAGTAGTTTTGGTAATTATTTCATATTGTCTGGTATTTAAATATGCTTACAGCATACATTAACCCGGGAACATGGCAGCAAAACTCAAACTTCATTTTATACTATTGCATAACTTGGGAGCATGAATGCAAATTTCACTTTGTACTGGAACACGACAGCAAACTTCACTTTTCTGGTCATTGTTATGTTCATTACAATATGCATTGACAGTAAATATTTTTAATTTAATAGGCCAATATGGTACCCAGAAACCGGAGGAGAAGGGGAACCAGCCATCAGCCATGTCAACCTTCGTTTGACAATAAATCACAGGAATGCAGCATCAAGATATATTAGGATCAGTCTCTCTCTGTGCACAGTTGCCAAGTAATGCTATTGTTCCCTAGCAACAGGAGTTGTCTAGTAATGTGTTATTTTACAAACTTGCATTGCCTAGAACAATTAATAAATATATTATACAGTGGTGTTGAAGTTTGAACTGAAAGAGATTTGGGTATGCAAACTTGGTACAAATATGTCCATTAAATGAAAATAGGATTTTGAACATAAGTTTTGTTACCATGGTTACAAGTGTTGCTACTATTGAAACAGGTGTTGCTACGTTCAAAGTGATAATGACACCAGTGTTTTCAGGAGAGATTGATGAGCAGATTGTAAAAGTGAATTGAGGCTTCGTGTGTGCGGCCATATGAAGAAACTGTATACCAACAGTCTAACTGAAGATGATAAATATATTTCCATTCGCTTTTGTGAAGCCATAATGCAGCATTCCTGTTTTATTAATGTTGGAAGTGACATTATTTTACAAAATTATTTAACAAAAAAAACGTGCAATTTTCAACATTCTCATTTGTCACCATGGCTATAGTACAAACCATTTCCATGACAACCATTTTCTATTTATAGAATCATAGAGGTGACAAAATGTGTACATACAGATAGATCATTCTATCTCTGTAAGCTAACTTTGATAGTGAATGTGTTAAAGTGAAATATTTATTCAATGAATGAATGCATTTGTGCGAGTATTTCATAGAAATGATTAAATTTTTAATGAAGAAAGAGGTGGTATTGATAGTGAAAATGTCAATGGTATATTTGTTTCTATCATTGTGTGTGCAGATAGTTATTTGTTGAAATCCTTTTCATTTATTTTTTGTTTGTTTCTACATTAATTTACCACATTGATGAAAATTAATAGTCTATAGCACATACAACCATCAAACAGCTGATGGTAAGTGGGGAGGGGGATAGGGGGGAGGGCAGTAGTGGAGGAGTGTTCACATCTCAAGTCATGCTAAAGGTCATGGGTTTGATCCAGTGCTCAACACAGTGAATGACCTCTAAAAACAACACTCAGTTCCAATTATACCCAAGAAACAGATTCGAAAGTGATAAATATAAGATGTGTCAAGCTTTTCTAATAATCAAGCTAAAATAAATTAAAAGTAACTAAATTAAACAATTGATGGTCATATAGGATTGAAAAATAGTATTAGAAATATTGAAATACTCTCAAAGAGAATAACCACATATGGTACATGATTATAAGAATCTTACATGGGTTCGAGGTTCGGATAGAAAATTCTGTTCCGAGGAATAACTGTTTTTGCAAGTCGAGTTCCCATGCAAACATTTATCCCAAGGGACAAAGTTTTCTATCCAAACTGAAAAAGACATGAAATGATTCTTTTACTTGCATACCAAACACATAAAATATTTATTTAACTTAATTTATCATCTAGATGGTTCCAACGTCACAGCGCAAGAATTTCATCTTGGCTGTAGGGTGAGATAGAAATATCTAACCCCAGTAAAAATGCAGATATCCTTATCCGGTATGCAAGAATATAACATTAAACCAGCATGAAAGAATTTCACCAATCAAAGGAAAGGATAGCTCAAGCATTCAAAGAACACATGGTATACATCAAGCAAGCGTGAAAGAATTTCACCAATTAAAGGAAACAATAGCTCAAGAATTCAAAGAACATATGGTATACATCAAACAAGCATGAAAGAATTTCACCAATCAAAGAAAACAATAGCTCAAGAATTCAAAGAACACATGGTATACATCAAGCAAGCATGAAAGAATTTGATCAAACAATACCTCAGTATACATATTTGTATATTTCAAAGCATCTCTGCAATTACAAACACATTTCTGGTCAGTTTTATTAGACTTTCACTTTGTAATGAAAAATGCTTCTGCTATGGCTACAATGTAGTGATGGACAAAATTTATGTTATTTTCATTTCTTCAATGGAATCTCAGTGGAGTTTCCATTTGAATTAAGTAAATAATGTAGGTTTGCAAAGTTGCAAGCAAATGACATTTCAATTTAACAGATTGGGGTATAGTTTTAACGCTTAAATTATACACATTACAAAATTGGGATATATAACTATTTTTTAAATAATTTTCAATAAAATTCATTGCAAATTACTTGCTTTCTGTTATTTTAAATTTTGAAATCATTTGCAACTGACAATAAACTAAAGGTTTCTTAGTTTGTGAATTTATAACTAATTAAAATTCCTTAATTTAAGGTCATTTTGGTATCGGTAATTTCAAATAGTCTCCACTGTGTCATTAAATCTGATCTTGAAATTCATTTCAAAATGTTCTCATAAATCTTGTTTTTATCTCACCGAAAATGTCACAAAAGGTGTTTTTATCTTTGTTTACATTTATTTATTAATTATGTATCTCATTTGTTTAGAATTTATGTATTTGTTAGCTTTGTATGCCTATGGCGGAGGGTAAAGTGTTGTTAAGATATTTAATATTTCCAGCACGGGAAATGCTGTTTTGTATGTTTTATACAAATGTCTCAAATGTTCAACTAAGGAGTTATATAGAAGAATTGGAAGCTTGCTTCTCCTGACTAAATGTTGATAAAGTAGCACACAAAAGATAACTTATTTTGCAAATTAATCATTCAGAATTCACAGGCAACTGCTTTTTTGTGCATAAAATGTAAGTTGTAGGTAATCTTCGCTGTTTCAAAATGTTTCAATCGCACAAAATGATCTTGAGTTAAAGATATTGAGGTTTGAAGTAAAATTTTGTTGATATACTAGCTGCAGTATATAAATTTTGTAATCAGAAGTACTTCAACCATTTTAAACACAAATGGCAAAGAATGGTATTGTTTTAATGAGAATTTCATTCAGCAAACTAAGAATTTGATTTGACTAAGATAATTGAAAATCAGATATTGCAAGATTTTGCGTGAATACGCAAGTGTTCACAAAATCTCAATCATTTGCCTTTCCTTGTCTATATAGTTCCTTGGTGAAACTTATACCGTCTGCTACCAGCGCGAATGCTTATCTCATTGAAATTATATAATCAAGATGTCAAACTGGTTCCCTGGTATACCTGTTTGTTACATGAATTGTCAATGAAGAGTCTGGTATAGAGGGGAACCAATATGAACCTAATTACTAAAACCCCTGATGGTGTATGACTATTTACAAAAACTTACATAGTATTTGGTTTACTCACAAACTTGTAATGAGAATTTTTTTAGCTTGTCAGGAAACCTTATGAATTTACTAGAAGAGTTTGGCTTTAATGTTTTTGTTTGGAGACTTTAGCTTAATGAAATTGTCAAGAGAAATAAGATTATGTTCAACTCTAATGAATTTGTTGGGAGAATTTAGATTATACTAGATTCCCAAATGAATTTGCTAGGAGAATCAAAATCATATTTAACGCTAATTATTTGTCAGGAGAATTCTGGTTTTGTTTGACCCAAATGAATATGTTAGGAGAATTATGGTTTTGTTTGACCCAAATGAATTTGTTTGGGGAATTAAGATTATGTTCAACTCTTATGCATTTTTGGGGAGAATTAATGTGTTAGGCCTAAATGGATTTGTTAAGAGAATTAAGGTTTTGTTTGACCCAAATGCATTTGTTAGGAAAATCAAGATTATGTTCAATTCTAATAAATTAGTTGTTCTTAATACTATGTTTGATCCAAATGAATTTGTTAGGAAATAATGCATTTGTAAGGAAAATTAAGATTATGTTTGTTGAACCAAATGAATTCGTGAAGAGAATTAAAATTTTGTTTGACTTGAATAAATTCATTAGGAACAAATTAAATGACATTTGATTCACTAACGAAATTCTTAAGAAAATTTTGATGGTGATTTTAATCAAGTTTCAGGTAAAGTTGTACTTGCATTTGTAGCTGTATTTGTTTAGTGTAATTACCCTGTAAATAACTTGGTTGTGCTTTTGATATCACTCGTTTGTGCCTACGTGATCATTGTTGACTTTACAAGACTGTTGCACAAGATTTGTGTGGCATTCATTTACTCTAAAAGATTTGTGTGGTTTCAGTCATATTAATAACAAGTTTATATTCACTTGTGCCCAAGCTTAAGTCTGAATCATGCCGGACTATATGAGTGTCAGTGGTGAGTTTCATAAAAAAAAATTAAGACAAAAATTGTCGTGAAAGTAAACCAACAAATACTTGTAATTAAAGTTTTAATATTCGTCAAAATGAACCCAATTTCTGCTCAAATCATGCAGAAATGACTATAGTCTCTAGGAATATAATTATTTTAAACTTCAAGAAATTGGCATATTGACTTACTATGATTTTTATCGTAAGCTATTTCGTGAAACGCAGGCCGGGACTATAATATATACAGTCGAACCTGTATAAGTGGTCACCTCTATTAAGCAATCTCTTGTCTTAAGCAGCCACATTTGCTGTTTCCCATTTCTATGTTATCAGAGCAAATTTACCTTACCTGTATTAAGCAATAACCTGTCTTAAAAGGCCATTTTTGCTCCTTCCCTTGACTGGCTGCTTAAGACAGGTTTGACTGTATATACAATATAATTACTCATCAGATAACATAATTTCCACTATCTACAACATTTCTGGCTTATGTAGATGGAATGTTCTAAGAAATTATCTAAAGATCATGTGTATCCAATCTCTAAGTTCAGAAACATGAAATACATCGTCAGGTGGCAAAGAATCAAACTGAAGGTCATGGGTTCTATCCCCAACCATGGTCATGTAGTTTTTCCTTGACACAGAAACTTTTTATGCATAATCATGACTGCCCAAATGTTTCAAGTAAACACATTTACCAATATTTTTGCAGTTGCAGATGTATGTAGTTACCTCACAACATAATTTGTTGTTTGTATAAGTAATAGTCCATACTGATTCCTGTTAAATTTGTTCCAGCTTGTCCTATATGGGGTTGAATGTGACATCCCCCCCCCCACCCCCACCCCCAGCCTGAGTCCAAGTTTCATTATAAGCAATAGAGGACAAGGTCTGCAGTTGTGAAAGATTTCAGATATTTTCTGTTTATCTTGCGTTTATTGAAGACTAACCAAGCTTTGATGTATTTAAACTGTGATACATGCTGTCATTTAATTCAATAATGTATGAATTACATACACATAAACGTTATTTCAATTTAATTTTGTTTTAAATTAACAACTTCTTTTTTTATGAAAATAACGGGTTGGGCGGGGATGATAATCTAATTCATTATGGCCTTAGTAACAAACAGGCTATAATTATGCGGGAGTTGAACTTCTGCTTCCTTATTTAAGTATTTATGTAATTAGCCTTTGCAGCATTTCTAATCTTTATAGAATAGAAATATGCATTATGAAAAAAACTGAGAGATTTCCTTACAAAGAAAGTAGGACAGCACAGAGGTAATACTTGATGATATTTGGAAAACATGAAATTCATCAATATGTCCATCAAAACAATGTGCAATATTATCACAGTATAAATGATTCATAAACAAATGAAAGTGAAAGCGAATGTAAGTATGTATCTGCTTGTATTGTATTTTTACAAACTTTATCTTTGATATTGTGTATTTACTGAGTGTGCTTTTATACATTGTATTTTATTTTCTACATTCCATTTTATTGCTTTATCATTATTCAATACAAAGATACCCAACATGAGGTGTCTTTTCTTTATTTAAGCTACACATCAAATTGAGAGCTTGCTTGCACTAAGTGCAAAAGAGCTTTGGTGATGACCCTCATGTGTAGTAATCATTATATAATCATTTTGCCTGGATCTAGCAGTTCTTTTTTGCATACTTTGGTGATGACCTGGGCTTCTAAAATTCCAAAATGTAATTGCCGTAAGAATCACTGCCGTAAGATCACACTTTTTCCTTTTAAAACCACTCTAGATTATGCCCTGCATGTATATATCCCACCCACCGCGCAATTTTATCAGTTCGTTTATTTTTCATGCTATCTGTGTTTAATTTGACTGAACGTTTCTAAATCTGTACATTATTATTACCAACATCATGTATTCTCATTTGAATGAACAGTTTCAATCAATTTCACGCAAAAAATAGATTCAGGATGTAAGCCAGAAGTATCGTGTATACCGGATAAAGCCTCGGTTCGTCTCGAGTCAATTGCACATTCAATGCTTTGAACATTGCCAGAAGCACTTTTTATTGAATGTGACATTTAAACAGACAAGCCAATACGTTTAACTTTATATGAATATATGTAAATTTGTGTACAACCACTTTCAACTCTGTCACCTATTATATTATTATCAATTCATTAAAAAAACATTCGCATCTTATGGAAGATATTTAAAATGGAATATAATACTTATTGACAAAATCCTATTTTAAGTGAACACAAACAAACTGCACTGAATGAAACAACACGTTGGCTGTCGTCTCTTTGATGACTGTGACGTTATCGTGCGTTGGCTAACATCAAAGGGATATTGCAATAATGAAACGTACACAATTTCAAGTCCTTGAAAGTGACATGTTTTGTCGTTTCTTTTTGAAAATTGAAGCATGTTTTTGGATTAATAAAATATGGAGGAAATATATCAAATTAATGAATAAGATATATAATCAGTATGGAAATTTTATATTAGTTATTTATTTCAAGTTAATTATAGCAATTGTTAAAAAAACTCAAACAAACAAGTAATAGTGTGCGTTTATATTGAATATTTTTATGACGCAAACAATTTTCGGTCCGAAAGTCCCAGCTTTGACCACTTGAAAAAAAAAACGACACAAGCAAACAAGTTCACACATTACGACAAGCGGAATATCAAAGAAATTACCGAAGCAAACCTGTTTTGATGAACTGATATGGGTTGCTGATCACACATCAAAGGCATGTTACTGAACAATACACTCTTCCGAAAAACTCCCTTATTATCCATAATGGCTTTTGAATAATGGACCTCTTTCGCACAGCGGTGATAAAACATTGAATGTTATTGCCGCAAGGCCTATTTCACATCTTAGTAGAGCATGATAAGTGTAATTTATACGAGTGATATAAACTATTTGGACTGATTTTTTTATTAAATTTTGAAATGAAAACCGGTTTTGAACAGTAGTAATCGGTCCAAAAACCAAAAAAACGTTGATTTTAGAAGCCCTGGTGACGACCTTCATGTATAGTAATCTTTGTATGATCGTTCCGCCTGGATCTAGCAGTTCTTTTCTGCATACTTTGGGTGATGACTCTCACATGTAGTAATCATTGTATGATCGTTCCGCCTGGATCTAGCAGTTCTTTTCTACATACTTTGTAATCTGGTAATTTTACTAAGCTTTTAATGGTCCTCGTGTATTTAATACAACTAAGGGTGATACTGTCTGTTTCAAACAAATATCTAGGTCATCAGAAGTGACCTTGACATTTAATAAATTTGATAACTATCATTTTACTAAAACGTTACACATTACATTTGTATCAAAACACCAAGTTGAATGCCTTCCGAGTTCTAGTTTTATTTTGCATTTATATATACATAATACATATATAGGTGTATATAATATACATTTGTATGAATTAAGTCTGGTTCCCAGTTCTTATTTTTTTGCATTTACATATACATTATATGATTATTATTATGTGTGTGTATATACATACATGTATATAAGGTCTCTGGTTCCCAGTTCTATTTGTATTTATATGCATATAGATATGTGTGTGTGTGTATATACACAAGGTCTGGTTCCGAGTTCTAGTTTCATTTTACATAAGATAAAATATAAGATGTGGTTAACATTATAAGAAGGCTTTACCAGCATTTGTGTCATCATTTAATACATAGATGAAAATTTGGTATCCTTCTGACCCAACAGTTCTTTCCTGTTCCTGTATTTGTCACTTTTTACGAGACATTTCTGAGCTTAGAGAGCTCACTGTTCTGCGTACCTACATTTACCCTTGTTGATAGCTATCGTACCTATCATACATCTTTTATTAACTCGGTATGCTTCAAAACAAAACTAAAATATATTCTGTTATACCCACCATGTATGCAGAATTCCCCCTTCCTCTAATTTGTTATTATAATGAAATTATTTCTAATACTTTGATACTGTGTTATTTAAAGGATTAAATTACTTGTATTGAAGCTCACAACTTAGGTGGAAATTTATAAGCTTTACTGAGCTCTGTTGTCCAATATTTTATTTTTGAATAAAAAAATAAGAAATATATATATTTGTGGGAACTGTGAAAAGTATTTTATAGTTGTTTGACAAGATATTGAATCTGTTATAAACTATACAAGGTCATGTTGCCATTGATGTAATAAATATGACACACTTGGATTAGACTGAATGATATCATCAGATTCAAATGTACCTGTTAAACCACACGTTTTTCATAAATTGATTAATTTTTATTACCCCTCAACTCGTGATACTAATGCTGTGGTTTATGTGAATTAATTAAGCACCTGTACTATCACTTGTTCAACATAAAAGATGTATGAGCAGCTCATTGGAGCAAAAGAAAACAATCTACCATGTTAAAATTCGACAATTTCATGGGCGATATATAACTTGACAAGTTCAAAATGACACAGCATGATGTTCGTAACTATAGTTTCTTTGATATTTGTTGGGAACTTACATTTACAGTTAAAGTCTACACAAAATAACACAGTTATAACACAGTTAAGCTCTATACACAATAACACAGTAAAGCTCTACACACAATAACACAGTTATAACACAGTTAAGCTCTGCACACAATGCCAGTAATAACACAGTTAAGCTCAAAACCTTATAACACAGTACATAGTTAAGCTCTACACCAAATAACACAGTTATAACACAGTTAAGCTCTGCACACAATGCCAGTAATAACACAGTTAAGCTCAAAACCTTATAACATAGTTAGTACATAGTTAAGCTCTACACCAAATAACACAGTTAAGCTCTACACACAATGCCAGTAATAAGCTCTAAACCTTATAACACAGTAAGTACATAGTTAAGCTCTACACACAATAACACAGTTAAGCTCTACACACGATAACACAGTTATAACACAGTTAAGCTCTATACACAATAACACAGTTATAACACAGTTAATCTCTATACACAATAACACAGTTATAACACAGTAATGCTCTACACACAATAACACAGTTATAACACAGTTAATCTCTATACACAATAACACAGTTATAACACAGTTAATCTCTACACCATAAAACTAAGTTAAGCTCGACAGTTATAATGCATTTAAGCTCTACATGCTAACAATACCACAGTTAAGCTCTGCTCTACATGTATTTAAAATAAACAGTTAAGCTTTACATATTTTCAATGACAGTTTAGATTTACTACTGTTACATAATTAACGTCTGTTTACCACTTCATTGTTCAGCTCTAGAAATGACCAAGAAGCACTTACTAACCATTGCAGGGTTCTCCGATACTCCAATCAGGTATTATGTACTTAGACATGCTCCATATTAACAATTATTTTGTACTATCACCATATTATAGTTTTTTGTAAATTTGTATTCAACTACTACTAGTCATGTTTTAATTTTATGGTTGAGTTTCATTCTCATTTACATTTATTAGGCTGATTATATTTCATGATTAAATAAATGAATATAACTGTTACATCTGGTGTTGAGTTTTATTATATTCCGGGTCGTAAGGTCAAACTATATGATGGCTTTATTATATCCTCCATGGCCATGATGCTTAGAGAGATGGGATATAGTAATGATACCCATCCGTCGTGTCCAGGGGTGTGTTTCACATCATTGATTGATTGCTTGAATATTTCACATCATTTTTATGCCGTCAAGAGCTAACAGATGATCAGTAAATCAAACCATTCTTTCCTGGGACCCTGGAAGGTTAACCAGTACTCGAACACACCCCATCTTAAGGAAATATATAATTTTCTTCATGATTTGAGGCAATTTTTAGGTTCATTTAGATGAATATCAAAAAATTGAATAATTGATTGTTCACATTTACGAAGATTTTTGTCGCAAGTCTTTTAAGAAACACATCCCAGAACTCCTAAAGGCACGAAAGGATTTTTGTATTATTTTTAAAAAATGTTTACCACTTAAAGACCATGTACAGAACATAAAAAAAACATGTCTGTACCTCAAAAGGCAAGGTAAAAAAATGAGCCTTGAAGTTGATAAAAAAAAACATATAAAAAATTTAATATTAATTAATTATATTATAAAGAACACATTTTCATGTCTGTTTCATAACTCCTAAATGCGTAGACAGAAATGTTCAAGAAGATGGACAGAATGCAAATAAGGTCACAACCTGAATGTTCAAGGTCACGACCTGAGTGTTTTAAATAATCACTTATTCAGAATATGTTTTCATGTCCATAACTCCTACATGCATTGAAGAATTTTAATATAACAAGATACAAATGATCATTTTATCACGATGACTGGAAGAGTGTAAAAAAAAACAGGTCTGTAGCTTGAAGGTCAAGGTCACATTACAGCATTTCCAATTATAATGAATGAGTGAATGGGGTTTTATGGCATACCAACACATTGTTGGTTATTCGACACCAACAGGAAGGAAGATTCCAGGTTCACTCTCCATGTACAAAAACAACAAATTAACATATATATAATAAAATCACACCAACAAATGAATATGCAGAATGAACCTAGAACCTTGATACCTGCAGAACTGCAGAGTTTCAGCAAATTCAATCATATAACTCAAATTATCCATCTTACGACATGCATACAATACTTTTTCTCGGTCTTTCTTTTTTATTGTTCTCTAACTACTTTCTGAAACATCATTTTGTTCAGGGGTATATTTTGTCAGTGACATCTGTTTTAATCGTAATTTGTAGATCCACCTAAGAAAATAAAGGTAATTTGAAACATTCGTACAAATGAATTCCATATGCAAAAACTGAAGTAAATGATAAACAAAGGTTTCATTTCGTTTGGCGTGCCGCTGTTTTAGAACTGTCTAAAACGTACCTGCATCTTCTGTATGGTCAGGTGTAAAATACGGGAGTTAACCCTTTACTCCATAGATACACGTTTTCCCGCACCAATCAAGAAGGCCTTGGAAAACAGTGCAGGAAGAGTTCAGATTGCTCGTTACGAGCAATCTGAACACTTCCTGCACTGTTTTCCACTCTGTCAGTTAATATAAACATAATTCACCCAATAATTCAAAAGCCTTTTATATAAGGTGTCCAAAGGCATCTATATTAGAGGTGTCCAAAGTCATCAATATCAGAGGCGTCCAAAGGTGTCTTTATGAAGTAAAGGGTTAAAGAGGCCTCACCTATATTGCCGATATTTTATTCGATCTTAGCAACAAGACTTAGCACTTGTATCAAGCATCATATATTATGGATATTCTGTTTGTATTGAGTTTTTTCTCTGTGTAAAATATTGTTTGACCAAAACCTAAATCATGATGCCAATAGTTTCTGCATCGTTTCTTTTTAACAGTAATGCTTCATTTTGAAAGCATGTTTTCAAAGTATGAAAAGTTCCTTGAACGTTTTAAACCCTTTTTTTTTTGTTGCTAAAGATACCCATTTCATTTTTTTTCTAGAAAGTATAAGATGGTTATGAGATAACAAGTTTGGTTTTACGGTGTATAGTCACCCTTACGATGCAGGATCTATACATATATATTAACATATTGTTTTAAGATATCTTTTGCATCGTTACATTGCACATCAATTCAACTAGAAACCCATATTAATTTGTTACATATTTTAAAATTGCTTACAAGTATGTTTTTACTTGCAGGAAATTGAAAATAGAATATATGAACTATCAATTTTATCTCTATGAACGCTTTCATTTTATTTTTTGTTTTAGATTTATAATTCGATACAACTCGAGTGTCTCGTCAAAGTAACCGCAACTTTCAACATGAAGGAACATTGCATATTCAACATCTTTTCAATAAAATGTTAATATACTCAGCTTTGAATATTAATTACTATACCTCAAATGGCTAAAAAATCCTACAGTGTCTTTGAAGCCCTCGGTGCTTGCTAGTTGAACCATTTAACAAGTCAAAACAATTTTGAAGTGCAATTTATCATAGTCTGTTTTATATCATTTTCTGTGCCAATGATCTTTCCCATGCATGACTTTAAATAAAATACAAGTATCTAAAAGGGCAGTTTGTGTGGATTAAGAGCATTTGTAAAACAGCTGAATTACTTTTGTATTTATTTCTCTGCATAGGTATAATATATAAAAAATGACGAGGACCTACCTTGTTTTGATCAATTTTGCTTCTTCTTCTTCTGCAGCAATGGCAGACACTCTCATGGTGCTGACATCAGCACAGTAGACCTGATACTTTCTATGTTTGAAAGGGGTTTTATGCCATTTTCAACAGATTTCAGGTTATATATGGCATATCCAGTTTTATTAGTGGAGGAAGACAACTCTCCTGTAACTGAAAACTTTCTCACAAAATGTTTTTGAGCAAGTGGGACTTGAACCTATGACCTTAGTGGTGAGAAGTAAGTGATCTTGGGAAGCATAATTTGCTTCTGACTAAACAAAATAGTGACTCAAGATTGGAAAAACTACTGACAGGTGCTGTCTGACAATATCATCATATGTTATGTCTGACGCATTGAAAACAGCTCATGTACATTGCACACGATGGGGGAAAAAAGTAAAATAAACAAAAGTACAAATGCAACATTAACATAACTGCTCATGCACTGTGCACATGACAGAAATAAACTAAACGAACTAAGAGGACTAATATAATATTAACATAAATTACATTTAGAATTTTCTCAAGCAATAAAATTGCTCAGATATTTCAGAATAGAACATTCTATTTTACATAGAACATTATGACTGTCAGGAGACTTTGACCTTTTTCCTCAGTTAATGAAGTTGATCCGGGAATGGCCATCTTGAATTTTAGACAAACTGGAAAGGAAGAACAGCTTCATGGTAACCAACCAGTAGTTTCAGAGGAGCTGCCCTTTCAAACAGAAGTACCTAACCTTTGATCAGTGGAGGTAACAAGAAATGTCAAATTTCCTCCCCCCACCCCTCAAATGGTCTGTGAAAATAACAATATATAAGTGGACGTTTGAAGACGAAAAACCAAAATACTGGAAATAAATGGAAATTAGTTAAAAATATATTAATGAATATCAAGTTATTGACTTAAATCACAAGACTAGACACACAATTTTTTTTTTCCCTTAAACCTCAAACTTTTCTATAAAAAGAAATGGGAGGAGCCTAATTTCAAATGATGGCACTTTCTTGCAACAATGTTGAATGGGGAGATGTTTTTCTGTAAAACATAGTAACAAAGTTGTCATTATTTTCAAAAAGAAGTGCAGATGTAGAGACATATTTTGTCTTTATAAAAATGCCCTTTATTCACAAAAGCTCCCTGAAACAAAGTAGTAACAGTCCTTACAAAATTGAAATATTAATCTTGTAAACAGCAACACTTTCTTGGAGATGTGTATAACCTGCTTGTGAGGAGCCATACAGTGTTTGATATCTCAGAGTAGAATAATGTGTTTGACTTTCAGTTTTTTAATTACATGTTTAGGAAGATTAATCTTGTAAACAGCAACACTTTCTTGGAGATGTGTATAGCCTGCTTGTGAGGAGCCATACAGTGTTTGATATCTCAGAGTAGAATAATGTGTTTGACTTTCAGTTTTTGAATTACATGTTTAGGAAGATTAATCTTCATATAATTTCTGCCTTTTTCATATATAAACAAATGATTATACATTGTAGTTTATGGCTTATCTCAGATACATGAATACATACTTTTTATTTGGATGCAAATAAGTAACCATTCACACTAACCTTGGTTGATCATTGTTTTGAATCCCATAATTCACAAGAGCTTCCTTTTGGAAATAACTTTAAGTTTTGTTTTTTTAGCAAATAAATGTCATTTTATTGTTTCTACAGCTCTTATGTCACAACATTCAATTAAAAACACTTAGTGCTATATAGGTGGCCTTGGATGTTTGTGTATGAATCATGTACTAGGTTCAAAACACAACTTGACATAATTTAGATCTTGGTTGGCTCAATATTCTTTGCTTTTTTTCTTACATAATTAAGTAAGAACCAAACTCCTACATTTAAAAACATATTCCAGTATTTTCTATATCTACGTTTTGGTAAATGACTGTTTCTTTGATAAGGAAATGAGAATTCACCTAGCCTAAACTGATGTTGAAATGTTGTAAACGGACATGAAAACAATATCCATAACTGTTCTACAGGAATGTATTTATTTTCATCATCATCATCATCAGCATCATAATCATGTCATCATTTTCCCCATCTGTGCCTCAGTTTTTGTCCTGATTGCCATCTGATAATAAATAATCCTTTGTGTTCTGTGTGTAACTATAGTTATTTTCATAAACATTAATTGACCAGTCTGGTGTAATTAAATGATCCTCAAAATCACACTCATTATAATCAAATAAATGAAATAATATACGAAACTGTTCCCTTGAAACCTTCGAAGTATTTCCACGATTATCTTCCATTTGTAAGTTTTGCCAGGGAAATTGTGAACCTAAATGGAATGGGTCATTCTAAAATGTCAAAGGGGTTTCTGTATTTTTCAATCTTTGTATGTTTTGTCTCACAAATAACTGTTTGCCCTTTTCTTGTGTCCAAGCAATTTATTTACAATTTATTACAACATGTATGCCTATTTGATATAAAGTCAATAATAAATAAGATGATTATTTTCCTATACTGCAAATCTACAACCGTGTTTCGTGTTAATGCAAACCTGACAACCACCAATCAAAAAGTTCCAAGCATTCAAACTCTTTATAAACAGTAGATTCGCCTTTTTCAACAAAAACATTAATATTATAACAGACAACGAGGATTTATACCTATAAACAATTGTGTATCGTATAAATTCCAAGTTTATATTCAGTGCTACTAATCAGCACACAGGAATTAAAGTGCATGAATACAAATGTGCTGAACTATGGTTACGTGACCAAAAGATTTTTTTCAAGATGCCATCTTGGACAGCAATTCAAGACAGACAACTGCGTTTTTAACTATAAGTTGTAAATATTTTTTACCATATTTCTTTGAATATGGGAACGAAACTTTTTCTAGATTTGTCCTTTATGCCAAGGAACTTTACTTATATAGTTCCTTGCTTATGCTAGTAAACTACCAATACTCGATCTAAAAATAGAGATATGCTAATGTCGATCACGTGACTTGCGGTTTCTCCCAAATATTTAGAAATAGACTTGTATTCCTAAAAAGAATTCGAGATTGATCGAGTTATGAATAATGTCAGTGCTGTTTTTTTGTTATTTAGTAAATATTTCATATATTTCCAATAATTGGAAAGGTAGATAATTTCCATTTAAGCATATAAGAGTTAAAGCATGTGTTTCTGTAGCAAAAATACGCAAACATCCAGATGTGTCTAAAAATCGGCGCCATAACATATTGGCTATTGTGGTTCCGTTTATGGGCTGGTATAGGGCCCCAGAAAATATAAATGTAAGAATCAATTATTAATGTCGACATACACATTTCTACTTTTTGTCTTTTAAACAAAATTGTTTCACTATTGCGCTAGAGAAGTCAATAAAGAAAATAGTAAATGAATATACTCAAAGTGGAATTCATCGTGCTAGATTCAGAGCACTTTGATATTTTATATAAACTGTATATGATAACAAGTTTGGCATTTCTGAAAATATCACGAGTTGAGTTGAAGATACAAATCTCATATCATTGAGTTGAACTAATATCTTAAAGTTGGACATTTGCCAAATTTAACAGTTGATATTCCTAATATAGAGGAAAATACACTTTCAAAGGCAAACCATTCTGTTACATTCTCTGACTTAATCGAGGAAAGGGTCAACGTTAAGCATAGAACATGTAGATTTTGTACCCTGTATAAGAATCAAAGGTAATTGGGATTATTCTACTTCAACGTATACAAACTGACATGTTTGTCTAAAACAATAGCAACATTTTACATTTTATATGCTCCGCCCCCATCAGCACTGCAGTGCTTTGATTCATAAATAGTTTCATTCTCTCTAAGTAAATATTGTACTAATCCATGGAACTTGACCCAAATAATTTCACTTTATCTCTTTGATTATGACATGTAACCCAGCATGAAACTGTAAATTGGATGTACCTAATTAGCAATTTTGTTTATTATACATGAAGATAAGATGTCCATTGCAATATATTTGAGTGCTGTGTTTGCTGTAATAAATCTGGGGAAATCTTTATTTCAATCCATAATACTGAGGAACCTGCATATACAATAAACATTGCTTAGATTAACTTCCATAATATCAATCAAATATATTTACAAAAAAATCAGAAAGTGTGTTAAGTATCCTCTATGGCTATACTGGTAGTTACAGTTTATGTTGGACATGAGTATTATCAAATAACTGATGCAAACTTGTCAGCTGCTAGTGATAAGCCCCGCCTATAATACTGTGTGTAGCTGCTACCGGCGATGGGCCTTTAAAGTCGGACCTTGACCTTTGTGTGGCCTTGATTGTGACATCTGATACAAGGCATTGCACTAGGAGCTCTGAAAACTGCTGAACGTAACAATATACAGACTGTCTTGCCTTAAATGTGCTTACTCCATACTAACACTGTCTTACTACGTACTGACTACATTCTGACTGGGGTACTGAAATGTGCCACCTCCGGTATTACTAGTCCATCTTATAAGGCTGTCAAGGGTATTATGATACCCAAAACCAACAGGTCACTTTTACAGTGGAGTGATAAGCCTCTGTTCCAATGCTAAAACACGTTGCTATTGATTTATAACTTTACCAATCATGGCAATGTGGCATACCGTAGACTAATACCAAATTAGGGTGGCACCATAGCATTTCTTTAACAACTATTAAATCAATATCTGAATTTGATAAGGGTGGAATCAAATTAAAGCTGATGAAATTTTTATCCTTTCCATTTATTTTTTTACTACTCAATAAACTTGCTACCAGTCCCGACCCTTAGTTAGTGTAAAAGCTTTTTGCAAATAATAAGAATATAATTCTTACTTAGAACTATTAAGAAATATAGCAAAAGAGGCAAACATATCTATTTTTTAGAATATTTGTTTTATTTTATTCACTTTAAATGGAAAAGAAGAAAATAATCACACAAAGAATAACTCTAATAAATGTCTTCATTCTTTTCAAACTTCCATAATATAGATCTAGGATTTATTTTAACACCCTTTTTAAATGAAATTTCATATAAAGTAATACAATGTTTTTAATTAATTTAGTAAGTTTTCCTTTTATTCACTGCCATTGCATCATTGATCAATAACTATGAATTCAAATAAAAAAAATACATTAACTGCGTGCAAGAAAATTGCTGCAAATTGTTGTTATTTTTTCTGTTGTTTTTTTTTTGTAAATTACAGACAGTATAAAGATCAAAGGTTCTTTGTTTATAACATCTTCTTTAATTGCACGTTCATGATGAGTTCAATCTCATCAGCAGAATAAAACAACTTATAGAATGAGATAATTTTGTCTGGATTACATATTTGATTGATAAGCAAGTTATCATCAAAGTATTCTCATTTTATCAAGATAGTTGGTTAACTAAATTAATGAAAATAAGATATAGTTTTTAGAGACAGTGCACTCATTATGCATATATTCATCAAAACAATTTGAGAAATAAATTAAATTTTTTTTTACAGTACTTCTATTATTTTGTTTACTCAATAAAGTTTTAACAATTAAATATGTTTAAAGCCATCGTGACATGACATCTTTAAAACTGTTCTTATTTCGACCCAAAGTCACAATGTGCGCAATGACGCTGAAACAAAACTTTTTAAAGATTACATATTAATTTTATTTAAAAGCAAGTCTTCGCCGATACATTTATAAAGTGATTATCAAATAAATGAAATTAAGTTATATTATTATTCATTTAAAAGCAATTATCTTGGTAAATATTTATATTATTTTTCATACTTGATTAACAATATGAATGAAAGTAAGACTTTATAATATAGCCCTTTACTTCATACAGACGCCTTTGGACAACTCTAATATAGACGCCATTGGACACTTAATATAGAAGGCTTTTGAATTATTGGTCGAATTATGTTGGTGATTAACGGCACCACCAGCAAGGATACTGGTGTGTACACCTGCGTGGCGTCAAATGGCCTCAATTCAGATAGTGCAAGTGCCAGACTGGAGATTATTGGAAAATATTATTTTCTTTTTAATTATTTATTCAGATTCACGTTCTCGTACCTTAAGTAAATAATTTTTCTATATTCTAATCCAACATCTGAATGATGATTAAAGGCTAAATTTATTTACATATTAGATATTTAATTTGTACTGCAACTTACCAATCCATTTGTAAGAGATAAAGACTTGCGTATTTAAATGTCAGCATATCATGCGGTGCCTGCGTCAGTTTCCCGCTGTGCCAAAGTGGCTACAGGCCGGTTGTCACTATCAAAGTTTCCTTGTCAAAGAACCTATGATAGTGACAGCCGCTTCAAAAAAATTTGATCAAAAACTTTGAAGAGTTTTGACTGACTTTAATGAGATAGAACTCCATCCTATTTTTCGTCAAACTTTGACGAAATCAGCCTATCAGCGTTTAAGGTTCAGTATTGATATTAATGACGTCAAAACAGTATGATGTCAAAACAAAAGAAAAATGGCTGGGAAAAACATGTCATGCAAAACAAAATTGTTTTGGAAAACAAAAACTGTGGAGGAGGTCATTGAGCTAGTTGAAAGTAGAGAAATAGTTTGGAATGTGAAATCGAATGAGTATCATGATAGAGACGAGAGAAGAGTTGCCATAAACGAAATATGCGACATTCTACAAGTAAATAGTATGTTGATCAGTTTATTATTGATCATTTAGTTCAGGGGCCTACCCAGGTTTATGGGTATGGTTTATGGCATTTACTTATCTATACCAAACAAATATATATCAGGTACACATAAAAGCAGGCCGGTAACCACACCTAAAATTTGAGGGAGGCAAATTGATCGTTATCTGTTGGAGACATTTTGGTTGTTTACATATTTTTAATTATGACGAAACCATCCAAGAAACTTTGAATAAAGACTGTGCTACTTCGTCAACGTTTTTATGACAGAGTTTTTGACAAAGAAACTTTGATAGTGACAACCGGCCTTAAGACTATGATATATAATGCACATTGACGTGTTATACTAAAAAGAAACTGAGGCACGTCATGCTGTGTTTATAACCAGTCACAAATAACTGCATGCTATGTCACACATTATTGATTTAAAAAAAAAAAATGAATTTGTCATGTGTATCTTATCTTATGGTTATATATTTCTTATTCATAGTATTATTCTACATATTTCTATTTATTGTTTCGCTAATTTTAAATAGTGCTAATGAATTTCATAAAGTAAAACAATTAAGCGAAACAATATACCAGATACTGTCAATATTTTATAAAAGTCTTGGCGAATATCGTCAATGAACTTTATGATCGACCAACTTAAACTAATGTAGCTTAATTCCTTATATGGTAGCGAGAAAAAAACAATCATATTGCACAGCTGAAAAGTCCATAACAGTTTTATTATATAAAATATAAATAAATGAATTTTGAGCCTTTAATAGCTTTTCCGTAGGCTATAGGAAATGACAAAAAGTTTAGATATACACTTAATGTAACAAAAGTAGATTTATCTAGATAAAATAATGAAATAAATTTAATTTGAAAGAATCTGTTTGAAATATAATTCCCCGGCGGGATTCGAACCATGGTTGAAAACAAAAAAATCTTATTCAAGTTCGTCTTATCCACTCGGCCAGGTAGACATTTTGAAAAATGGTTTATTTTTTATATTTAAGCTGATCATTCAATTGTTTCTCTCGTAAATAATGGTGAAATATATTAACTGATTGAACAATTGCCTTTTATGTCATATCAACATCTTTTTATCGACAATATTGCTGAAATCAGACATGAATCTATTGTTGATTGCCATTTGAAAACAACACTGTATTCGGAACATTTCAGTTTTCATTGTTGCATTCAGTTAACATTTGGAATTCCCACCAGTTATTTTAAGTAACCAAGGTATATCATAATTGTATGCAGTTTTGCAAAATTGTTAAATATCATATAGTATTTAGTTCAATGAGGGATCATTTTGGCAAATCAGAATTCATTCATTATCATATAATAATGATCTTTATGATCGTATGTGATATTCATCCTTTACGATCGACCGACTTAAACTAATGTAGTTAAATTTCGTATGGTAGCTACCCGTAACCAAAAAGACAGCATGAATAATTTACCTTCAAAACTGTCCCATTTTACAAACGTGATGGCGGAACCGACAGAAGTATTTAAAGTTAGTACTTTGAAACTCATTTTAATCACAAACTTAAAACAATAGTTTTATACATGATACACTTCAATCAAAAAAATCATGGAAATTCGAACCAATGGCAAATTCCACATTTACACCACTTTATTCGATAGAGCAATGTCAACTTGTAGTATTGTCATGAGTAAATAAGTTTGAAATGTCAATATTTCTCTGGAAAAAGTAAAGAAAGCGGACTATGTATTACTACATTATTTCTTTAAGTAATGAATTATATAGTAATTATTGTCTATATAAATATTCTACACTTGAAAATAGTAATTTAAGTCAATTCTTATGCCAATAGGCGTCAACCGTGATAATCTAAAATGCAAGTCACGTAATGATATATAAAACCGCTAGCGGAACAGAGACTCTTAATTGCACTATTTACCTATACATATAGTTTCCAAATGGACCGAAACGTTATGACAAATGCACTTATAATACCTTTTAATCAAGGCACTGACAAAGTACAGAAATACTTATAAGTATATTTTATTCAGTACAAAAATAGTCAAACTTTTCAATTAATACCAGAACATAAAATCCATATGACAGGTTGTCATGACATGTTGATCACCCGGCATTTTGACATAGTTAGTTCCTGTGCAAGCCTCTGTTGAGCAGCCATATTTGCTATTTGCCATTTCTTTACTTTCAGAGTAAATTAACCTGTATTAAGCAACAACCTATCTTAAAAGGTCATATTTGAGTGTATCCTTAAGAGGACCATAATCCCACTTAGGTCTTGGGTCTGACCGTGAACTTAGCAATGAACACAGAATGATAGATAATGACAAATGATGATCACAAAAACTTTTCATTAAGCTTTTTTAGGTGCAATAAACAAGTTTTCAACATAGCGTGTAACTTTTGCCAGGTGGAAAATAAAAATAAATACATATTATCATTTCATTAAAATTTATTTCTTTTCAAAACTCATTTTATTCAATGTGAAACATTGTACTGATGTTAAAGTACATTACAAAATTTTCTTATAAAATATTTTTTGCATCATAAAAACACATGGGCGTGTTTTTTTTAAAAATTAATAATCCAGAGAAAGAATATCTTATAAACAAATTGCAGTATTGTTGTTGCTGCTACTGCTGCTCTTGTTAATGTTGTTATGATATTTACAATATCAGGTATTTGGTTCATTTTCCATTTACATAACTAAAACTGTTCGTCTGAATTTTACAGATTTTCAGTGATGACAACAATTCAGTATTATTCAACATATAAATAAAAATATAACAATATTTATTGTTTACCTTCAATCTGCGTTTGAAAAGAAAGTAACATTTCTGATATCGTCAGAGTTTTCAAAAAAAAATATTATTGTCAGTTGGAAACTGTATCTGCGACTAAATAAGAATGCCAAAATGGTGCAGTAAAACACTTTTCATGAAGATTTTTCTTCCTTTGGTTGATATTCACTTCAAGTGTTGAGCGGGGTGGTAGTGTAGTGGATAGATTGTTGGCCACTTATACCGGAGGTTGCAGGTTTGATCCCTAGCTCGGCCCAATACTCAATACTGGTTCTACCCAGGAAACAGACTCAATAGCAGTTCATATAAGCTTTGAACTTTCTATGCAAATGAGCTTAAATAAATTTGTATTAACTAAAAGTATTCACTTCTCCAGTCAAAGAGGAAGATGCTAGCGGTATTCGAAATTCTACCTGAATAATAATTATACATGTAAATGGTATTAAAACTATGTATTCGCATATTTATTTTTGTTTCTCATGACAATGAATGGTTAGGATTTTATGGCATACCAACATATTACAGGTTATTTGACGCCAACAAGAAGGAAGATTCTCGGTTCACTCTACATGTACAAAACCAACAAATTAACATACAGATTAAGAAAATACATCAACAAATGAATATGCAGAATGAGCCTAGAACCTTAATACCTGCAGAACTGCAGAGTTTCAGCAAGTTCTATCGTATTACTCAAATTGTCGCTTCCTACGACATGCTTGAGCCACATTGATCCTATTCTTGCCATCACTCATATGGCTCCCTGGAACCACACAGGGGTTGATAACTTAACCACAATAGAGAACATGACAAAAAATGATAAAATGAACATGACACCCATTCGGAGGATTCTTACTCCTCTGCAGAGATCGGCAGTGACTCTATTCTTAGCCGGAACTACATGGGCTTCTCGTGACAAATGAGATGTACAAGGAAACAAAAAATGGCTGGAGCCTGCATCAAACAAAGTTACTTACATGGCTCAAAATCTATTTTTTAAAATTGTCAGGGTATTAGAACTATAAATATAAGAAAGATAATAACCAGAGCAGGTACACGAGCAGTTTGGATACCACATACATATATACCTATATCTAACTCATAATTTAATATTTTCAGGGTTTACAAATAAAAATAATCTTAAAAGGACTATATCAGGTCTTTTCAATTTTTTTACAACTGGCTAAAAACATTTTTTTCCAATATGTCATGCCTAAATATACTCACTGACCCCATATGGCCAAAAGGATATCACATTAAACATACCAAAATAATATCTTGAAAAGGGATTTCCTAGCTTGGTTGGACTAAAATAGATTTCCCGCTTAAAATATCAACATATTTTGTGATGTATTAAAATAGTCACATGATTTTATTTTGATTTAAATTTGATCCGTTATACTGGTTTACATGTAGTAAAAACTGTTTCATCTTAGAAAGAGTTCTAATGACAATGTGAAGGTCGTCAAGCAGTATTTAAGTTCTGTCTATTTTTAGAATAGAAATTTCCTTTCAAGTTTACCACTTCCATTTTAACATTGATTTGGTCACGTTTTCGTGGATTTGACATATCAAACCATTCAGATGTTTTCATTAATGATAAGATTTTTATCCATTTTAAAAATATATATATTTTTTTAAGACATATATTAAGCGTTTTTTCCTAATATACTGCCTTTAATTTGTTTCATCTTCTCAATATTTCAATGACATTACATCATTTTCATTTTCTAGTAATTGTTATTTAAAGCAGAGATGGAATCTGCCAATTATAAAATACCAGAACAGCGGCCAGTTTACTCCTCCACTATTCAAACTTTCATGCCAAACATTTCATCTAAAATTCACATGGGTTTCATACAAGAAAATTCCACAGAATCAGATGTTCCGCCAATATTGCTTTACCACAAAGTGAGGCTATGGAAAAGTCCAGTAGTTCTACCCATTGCGCAACCACATAGAACATTTGGTGACTCTTGGACAAACAGTTTCAAAGAAATGGAGCTTAACACAAAAACTAAAGATTTTGTAAGTGAAGTATATTATTTGAGGTCAAGGTCATCAACAATTAAAGCATATTTCTGGGGTAGTACTACCATAACACAATTGTTGCCCAAGTTAAGTGATTTTGTAGACCAAGTTAATTATTCATAAAGGTCAAGGTCATCTGAAGAATATTTTCATCATTTTGAGTAGTACTACCCAGAACACAACTCTTCTAGGCAAAACAGTTTCTGAGAAACAAAGGTGAATGTCAAAACTTAAATTTTTTTTTAAGTTAATTATTCGTAGAGGTCCAAGTCATCTGAAAAATAATATGCATGGTTTTGAGAACAGCTGTCCATACATCACTATGGGTCACATTTAGTGACTTCAGGGCTAACAATTTCTGACAGACAGAGCTCAATGCAAATACTTAACCCTTTACTCCATAAGCATTTTCTTGGACTCTTCCAAATTGAAAGCATTAATTCACCACGTATCAGCAATGGGTGAATTATGTTAATATTAACTGACAGAGTGGAAAGCAGTGTGGAAAACAGAGTGGAAAACAGTGCAGGAAGTGTTCAGAGTGCTCGTTACGAGCAATATGAACTCTTCCTGCACTGTTTTCAAAGGTCTTCTGTGAATGGTGCGGGAAAACGCGTATCTATGGAGTAAAGGGTTAACATCAGATTGACACTGCCGAAGGAAAGTAACACCAATATTTTTTTTTTCCCCTCAGAAAAGGCGAGACAAAAAAAAAAAAAGATAAGCATAATAACAAACATACATCTTAAACAATAAACATTGTAGTTGGGTCAAGATTTATTTTAGTGTCGCTCATATAAAGAAAAACTGCAAAAAATATTTGAGCTTTACTTGATTTATCTTTAAACAGGAAATAAAGGTTTTAGATTCTCTAATGTCATGACTACAGCTGGAAATACAAAATCATCTTTAACTAGATACTTGTGACAATGACTGCTCAAAACTTTTAAAATATAGATGTTTCAAGTAAAAACTACATTATTAAAAAAAAAACTGACAGCAACAGTAAGGTCGAACACATTAACAAGACGTGCTTCTGTCAAAAAATTCAAATCATAGGGCAACAATAAACTTTCAAATCACAGGGCAACAATAAAATAACTCTGACTACAATCACTTATATACCAAATTTCATACAACAGAATTATTACTCGACTGTTTTTATTTTGATTCATCTATCTACACCATTTATTTATTTGTCTTTCTGCATGTACCTTGTAACTTACTTTATATTAGTTTGCTTTTTTATGTGTCATATTCTCCCAAATAAACCCCCTTGGGGGATGCATTTTTTAAAATATAATTAAAAGTTTTACAAAAAAATAATGTGTTTGATCATTGTTTCACAAGCAAATACACATTGCAATCAGGTTTCTGATTACTTATAACACTTAAACCCCCACCCCCACCTCCCAAAAAAGAACAAAAGTTTTTTTTATTTATTTTCAGACCGGAGGGGGAACATTTAAATGGTGGAATATGATACACAGCTCCTCGATTTTTATTTTTATACACATACCTAATCATTTTTATATTTTATTTTTAGTATTTCAGATATAACGAACATACACATTCACTTGCGCAACAATTAACTCCCAACACCATTACATCACTCACTCCCAAAATCACACCCCCACCACCACCCCACATACCCTTAAAGTCTCCTAAATAGTGTTTTTCATAAGTTTGCCATTTTATATCAAATTCAAAATTCCCCAACCATTTTCTAACAGTGATTTTTTCTCTTTGGCATTATCCTTTTGAAACATATAGAAAACTGAATTTTGTCCCAGATCCCTGAACAATCCACTCATTGTAAACATTGATCCTGACATCAGCTACCTTTACTTACACTCACGCTTCATCATCGTAAAAAACACAAAGAGGCCCAAGAATGCCGGGATGCTCTACTGGCTTATAGTGGTCATAGTATATATATTTTGCAACTTCACAATGTATCATCTTTACCCCTTATGGAAAACACTCCTGAGGGACACCATTTGTAACAATCTGATAGAACTGTTTTTGGTGATCATTTCTTATCAAACATTTTCAAAACATACCGAGCGGTTCATGAGAATAAGATATTTTATTAGTCTTTTTTTTCTGTTTTAGCAACAGCTGCCATCTTGAATTTTAGATTGAAAAAAAATCTGAATATGTTTTGTCTCACATACATGAGAAACATCCATTTTAAGTTTGAGTATAACTTGTCTAGTTGCTTCAGAGAAAGTGCTCTTAGCAGCATAACAGACCACAATTAACGGACAAACGTCATAGAATAAGCAAATCTGGCCTTTGACAGGTAGAGGAGCTAAAACTAAAATTGAAAAACAAAACTTTTTTTTAAATTTCTTGCAGTAAAACTTAACAACAACAATGTAGTACATCATGTACTCAAATAACAAGAAAACTTCTATCAGAAAAAAAAAAAAAAAAAAAGTTGCATAAAAAAGTGAAATGAAATGATAATTAGAATACAATCATATCTAATTAATAATCTGTGACATATTTTAGATATTTATTACTAACTGGAAAAAATCCCACCACCCTATTGCTAGTGACATGATAATAATGGTTACTATTGATATTTAAAAAGCATATTTAAAAAATTGCCAGCATCTCAAACACTGTTACAATCACATGTACACATGGTAATATATCAAGCGCCAGACCCCAATTAGCTCAGTCGGTAGCACGTCTGACTCAATCCAGGGATCATGAGTATGAATCCCCACCTGACCAATCTCCATAATGATTGGTATATGACACATGTCTCATAATCATTTGTCTCTCATCACTGATTCAAGTGGGGAAGTTATCAGCTAATTGCAGAGATTGGGGTATTCGAGTACTGGTTAACCTTTCAGGATCCCAGGAAAGAGTGATTAGGTCTACTGATTATATGTTAGCCATTGATGGCATCATTATATATCAAAGTCACATAGAACTGTTCACATTTAGTTTGCACAGTTTCCATCTTCAAGCAAGCAAAATAGAAGAACCAGTCTACACAGCTATTGTTAGATTTAAACAATATTAAGCACATACTATTTCACTACTTCACAGAAAAGATACTTTTTGTTGTAAAAAAAAATGAATTAGCAACAGTTTCTATTCCAAAAGTAAAATCAGAAACTACTAATTTACAAGCATTCAAAAGGGTTCAGTTGTGAGTTTTACTGACCATGTTGAATTTACTTTCAGCAGCTTATATTTTAAACTTTTATGAAATATAATTAAAGAATAACAACTCTGTTTTCCAATTTTCGGGCTCTTGGTCTTTATCAAAGGTAACTCTCAAATAAGAGAACCCGAAAATTCGGAGATTAGAGTTGTTATTCTTTAATTATACTACAGTGACTTCCATTTAGAAGATTTCATTAAGATGTCTTATGAAATAATTTCATTTACATATACAACACATAAAACACAACATAATAGGAGAGTAACTTGGATATACTAGAAGCCACCACTCTATCACAATTTTAAGTTATTTAATAAATTTTAAAGCCTCTATCAAACTATATTTGCCAAGCAGAACCAATAACAAACCAGTTTCTTCCGCCCTGCTAATTCTTTCCCCAGGGAAGAAATCAGCTAGCTTCTTTCCCCCTTACCAGATTCTTTCAAACTAAAAACGACCGTTTCGGAAGTTTAATGAATCTTTAATAAAAAAAAAATCAATAAAAATAAATTAAAATAAAATATTTGGATGATAATCTAGCAATTAATTTATAATGGCCTAAGCTTGTGAATTTTATTGCTAACAGATAACAAAAATATATGTTTAATCAATTAACCAAATGTTTTTACTGTTTAAGTTTAAAGATTACTAACTCCAATAAAAGGATTGAGGGGGGGGGGGGGGGGGGGAGAAATTGGCTAGCTGATTTCTTCCCCGGGGAAACTTTTAGATGGGAAAAGAACTGACTACTACTCCGGTTAACATGGATAAAATATTGGTTACTTATTTGTAAATATATTTCTGTTTATCATAAATCTAATGAATATATTACTTTTTGTCATGTATTGTGTATTAGAAAAATATAAAATAAATATGTGTCTATAGAGTCTATATAACTGTGTTGTTTTTTTAAAGTAATGGGTCATTTACACTGCCACCAGAGATTCTTGAAGGGACGCGTAGGTGCAGTTTGACCTGTTGCAAATTGGCTCACGGGAGAAAAAGCGATCAAACTGCAATGGCTTGTGACAAAACTCGCACGAATTGGGGCAGACATTATTGTGCAATTCGAGACCATTCTTCTTCCAAATGGATACAAGTTTGTCCACCAGATTATCCATCATCTCAATGGTGTGGTGAGGGGTAGGGGCAATGCGTAGCCTCTCCTGTCCCAAGGGTACAGTGGGATAATTGATAGCCTGTATGTAGATTGAGTGGTCCTGAAGTAGGTCATTGCTAAGCTTTGTTGCCAAGGCTGCATCTCCAACCTGGAGAAGATAATCGTATCATTTATTTTTAAAGAAACAAACAAAACAAATAAGGCCTTCCTTAAAAATATATTGTTTACTGTGCTCCTACCTACTCACTCAAAAGTGCAGCTACCCAAACATTTTTATTGACTTTCAAAGCATTCATTTTTTTCATGATTTCTGTCCTTTTTTCTTTAAAATGACTATGCAAAATCGAAATTTGGCAAAAAAAAAATTTACCTTCCTACCAGACCTACCCACATGAAAAATATTTGGTTGGATAACAGCAAACAAATGATTTTTTTTAAGGATGGCCTAACAGTGCTATATTTAATGTAAACAGTAAAATTTATGTATTTTTTTCAATCTCAAGTTAAAGCATTCATACTGTTTAATATTTTAAATACATGATGATTTAATATTTAATCAGATCAAAGCCTCTGCCCATGAACGGCTTACACTATAAGGACAAAAGCCATGTTGGACAAGGCCAATCCTGCTGCCGTAGCAATTTTTTTGTTTGGAAGGTGGCCAAAAAGAGCCAGTTTTATTAAAGTGAATCCTATGCATATTAGAGGAGCTGATCAATGTCATTAAGGAGTGTTATTATACTGGTAGCTGTTTAGAAATTAAAAAAAAATCACACAATGAAATGCGATTTTCTTGTCAAATATTGATCCAAATAATATCAGCATCGCGGGTTCGATTCCCACTAGCGCTGGTCAATGTTAGAGTGTTCTGAGGCAAGGCACCTTTACCCTAGTCCAAGTACTGGTAGATCACCTAGGAGACATGTATAAGTGAACTGTCGCTGAATTATAACAGAATTTTTTTTTACACTGTGTTTAACCCAATTAAATAAATAAATAAATAAATAAATAAATAAATAAATAAATAAATAAATAAATAGAATTACTTAACTTTTACTTTGTGAATTTGCTTCTTTTGAAATGTTTTACTTCTGTACATTTATCTGTTTCTTTGTTGGGCATGGTCATAACATTAATATTAAACTTCTTTGTACTAATTGACATTGTTCATTCAGTATTTATACAATTCACCAAAGGACATTCAATTTTAAAAGTGTTTCGTATAACAAATTTAGTTTTATAAGACATAGTATATATATAACATGGACCTATGAATGTTATATGTTGGTTGTATGCTGGCATGATATAATACATATGTGTACTGGTACGATATAATGTAATATATAAGTGTACTGGTACGATATAATGTAATACAAACATGTACTTGTATGATATAATGTAATACAAACATGTACTTGTATGATATATTGTAAAACATACGTGTACTGGTATGATATAATGTAAAACATACATGTACTTGTATGATATAATGTAATACAAACATGTACTTGTATGATATAATGTAATACAAACATGTACTTGTATGATATAATGTAATACAAACATGTACTTGTATGATATATTGTAAAACAAACATGTACTGGTATGATATAATGTAAAACATACATGTACTTGTATGATATAATGTAATACAAACATGTACTTGTATGATATAATGTAATACAAACATGTACTTGTATGATATAATGTAATACATGTGTACTGGTATGATATAATGTAATACATACATGTACTAATATCATATAATGTAAAACATACGTGTACTGGTATGATATAATGTAAAACATACATGTACTAGTATCATATAATGTAAAACATACATGTACTGGTATGATATAATGTAATACATACGTGTACTGGTATGATATGACTTGGACAGTGCAGGGCAGGTATTCCAGATAGTGAGAGTTGTTCACGTAGATAACGTACAACTTCTTGGTGTCTAAATCGTAATTGTCGGCCCTCGTCACTTCTCAGTACCTGTGTTTAATAAACATAAAACTAAATAAAACTGTTTATGGTATTTTAACTGTTTGCTGTTTGTTTGTTTGTATGGATGGCTGTTATATGATGACCATTTCAATACACCATCAGTAATGTATGATATTCAGTTTGACCGATGGATAGAGACTTCACCTGTATACAAACTCAGTCATATCTGTATACTCTCAGTCAGATATATATATAAACTCAGTCAGGTGTATATGAACTCAGTCAAATGTATATAAACTCAATCATATGTATATAGACTTAGTGATATGTATATAAACTCAATCATATGCTTATAAAATCATTCATATGTATATAAATCATTCATATGTATATAAACTCAGTCATATGCATATAAACTCAGTCAGATGTATATAACATAGTAAGATGTATATAAACTCAGTCAGATGCATATAAACTGAGTCAGATGCATATAATTTGAGTCAGATGTATATAACTTAGTAAGATGTATACAAACTCAGTCAGATGTATATAAACTATGTAAGATATATATAAACTCAATCAGATGTATATAACCTTAGTCAAATGTATATAAACTCAGTCAGATGTATATAAACTCTGTCAGATGTATATAAATTCAATCAGATGTATATAACCATAGACAAATGTATATAAACTCAATCAGATGTATATAACCTTAGTCAAATGTATATAAATTCAATCAGATGTATACAAACTTGGTCATATGTATATAAACTCAATCAGATGTATATAACCATAGACAAATGTATATAAACTCAATCAGATGTATATAACCATAGACAAATGTATATAAACTCAATCAGATGTATATAACCTTAGTCAAATGTATATAAACTCAATCAGATGTATACAAACTTGGTCATATGCATATTAACTCAATCAGATGTTTATAACCTTAGACAAATGTTTATAAACTCAATCAGATGTATATAACCTTAGTCAAATGTATATAAACTCAATCAGATGTTTATAACCTTAGACAAATGTTTATAAACTCAATCAGATGTATATAACCTTAGTCAAATGTATATAAACTCAATCAGATGTATACAAACTTGGTCATATGCATATAAACTCAATCAGATGTATACAAACTTGGTCATGTGTATATAAACTCAATCAGATGTATATAACCATAGACAAATATATATAAACTCAATCAGATGTATATAACCATAGACAAATGTATATAAACTCAATCAGATGTATATAACCTTAGTCAAATGTATATAAACTCAATCAGATGTATACAAATTTGGTCATATGCATATAAACTCAATCAGATGTTTATAACCTTAGACAAATGTTCATAAACTCAATCAGATGTATATAACCTTAGTCAAATGTATATAAACTCAATCAGATGTATACAAACTTGGTCATATGCATATAAACTCAATCAGATGTATACAAACTTGGTCACATGTATATAAACTCAATCAAATGTATATAACCATAGACAAATGTATATAAACTCAATCAGATGTATATAACCATAGACAAATGTATATAAACTCAATCAGATGTATATAACCTTAGTCAAATGTATATAAACTCAATCAGATGTATACAAACTTGGTCATATGCATATTAACTCAATCAGATGTTTATAACCTTAGACAAATGTTTATAAACTCAATCAGATGTATATAACCTTAGTCAAATGTATATAAACTCAATCAGATGTATACAAACTTGGTCATATGCATATAAACTCAATCAGATGTTTATAACCTTAGACAAATGTTTATAAACTCAATCAGATGTATATAACCTTAGTCAAATGTATATAAACTCAATCAGATGTATACAAACTTGGTCATATGCATATAAACTCAATCAGATGTATACAAACTTGGTCATATGCATATAAACTCAAATAGATGTATATAACCATAGACAAATGTATATAAACTCTGTCAGATGTATATTACCTTAGTCAAATGTATATAAACTCAATCAGATGTTTATAACCTTAGACAAATGTTTATAAACTCAGCCTAATAAAACTGAAGAATTACTCTCCTTCAAGAAATAAGTGACAAAACTTTCTCACATAAATCTTGATATGAGGCTGAACTCAGTGTTGAGGTCAGTTATATTCAACACACATATTGCCATGGTAACATTATGTACAGAACTAGATATGGAAATTAACTAATGGACGCATTTCACTGCTGGCTTACAATATTTCAAGTGTTCGATAAAAGGTACAATGCAGAAACAATTCAAAACTGTAATAAATTGATTATTACAAGTCAGCTACATACCCTGATAGATGCGAGTGTCCCAGCTAGGCTTGTTGGTGGCAGTGATGTTGTAAATATAAACCCAGCTGCGTAACTTCGTATCATATCCACTGTACTGGCAGACCCTGCTATGTAGCCACCTATGTTACCGAAAGCCTTTCCTGTTGGAAAAAATTTAAATATTGTTGCTATGTTGTGTTTAACATTGCTTTCAACATTTTTTAAGTCATATCACAACCAGACCTAGAACTATCCTCTAAATACTGAGTACCAAGCAAGGAAGTTTCTAGAACATTTTTTCAAGTCTTTGGTAACCAGGCCTGTGGTATACACATTAAAAATAAGATGACATGTCGCTTGAGGTATTTTTTTTTGTAGCTCAATATAACATACTATTACATCTACTGAAGTTTACATATAATTCTGGGTTGATTGATTGATTGATTGATTGATTAAATATTAAGCGTCATTTTTATGCCATCGAGAGCTAACAGACAATCAGTTAACTTAACCACTGTTTCCTGGCATTAACCAGTACTTGAGCACACTCCATCTCCGCAAGTAACTGATAACTTTCCCACTTAAATCAGCGGTGAGAGAGGAATGATAATAAGACACAATGTCGTATATCAATCATCACGGAGATTGTGGATGGATGGGGATTCAAACTCATGACCCCTAGATTGATAGTCAGACGCATAACCGACTGAGCTAATCGGGTCCGGCAATTCTGGGTTCGAATTCTGGTACACATTAAAGTAGAAATTTGTTCTTATAATTAATCACAAAATGTCTTATAAAACCAAACATATCCATTTAGTTTATTTCAAACATGTACACATTTATTTCATCTCAACTGAAAAGAAAGTGCAAAGCTTGAATGAATTGCTCTCGAGTCCGCTTTCTGGGTAGAACCAGAACAGAGTGTTATTTTGGTCAAGTGTGGGATTGAACCCACAACCTCTAGCCTGAGAGGCCAACACACTTTACCTTTATCCATTTGATTTTTTGAATTCTTTGAAATTACACTATTAAAATATCCTGAAGGAGATTATCCAACCAACAAGAGGAGAGACGTCATCGGACGATAAACAAGAATTACATTGCAATTTGGTTAAATAGTTAAGAAAATGATCAACTTAATGCTAAATAGTAGTTATATATAAGAATTAAATACATCCCACCTAGTGTTTTATTTAAAAAAAATTTTTTGCATACCAGACAAGGATTTCTGCATATTTTTACTAAGTACAGTCAAACCTGTCTTAAGTAGCCAGTCAAGGGAAGGAGCAAAAGTGGCCCTTTAAGACAGATTGTTGCTTAATATAGGTTAATTTACTCTAAAAGCACAGAAATGGGAAACAGAAAAAAAAGGTTGCTTTAGACAAGTGGCTGCTTAATAGAGGTGACTGCTTACACAGGTTTGACTGTACTGATATTTCATCCTACACCCCCTCAACGCACTTATCCTACCTTCCTCTTGCTATGACATAATCTTATACAACATATTCATTCATAATTACCTTGCGCTGTGATGCATTCATTCATAAATACTATTGATATCCTTGTGCTATTCTTAAAAATGAAATAAAAATCTTAAAAATATCACACTGTTAAGGTCGTATGAAAGCAAATGTACCATTCATTGGGTTTTCGGTGTGAATGGAAAATTCCGTCCCTTGGGATAACTGTTCTGGCGTGACTCCGCCTCATTACTGTCAACATAGTTATCCATCAGGACAGAATTTTCCATACTCACCACACCCCCATGAAAGACAGCAATATTCTTATATTTTACCCAGTGTTCCTGTGATGATGTCCATCTGGTCCATGCAGCCATCTCTTTCACCCACGCCAGCACCATTCCGTCCGTACAGACCAACTGCATGTACCTCATCAACGAATGTAAATGCTCCGTATCTGTGCGACACTTCACATAGTTCCTTCAGGGGACACACAGCACCTGCAATCACAAGTATAGGATTTTGACCCTCAAATACACAGTCATCCATAAATATATCAATTCACTCAAATTTAAAAAGACATAAAATCACATTCAGTAATATAGTAAACAAGATTCCAAGCTGGGCAGTAGTGTAGTGGATAGTGGAGGTCACTCACACCAGAGGTTGTGGGTTCAATCCCCCAGCTCAACCAAATGCATCCCAAAAAGCAACACTCAGTTCTAGTTCTACTTGGAAAACGAACTTGAGATATTTGTCACATTCATGACATATACTAGTATATTCACGAATAAAACTATGTATCTAAAATAGTGTTTAACTTGACACACCTGAGTTACGAGTGCAACACACTTTCTCATTGTCATATACATTTCTGTAAAGTTTTGACATTTATAGCTGTCAGAGACATGATTAGCAATGGACAAAAAGACGGATAAACAAATGAATTTCATGAGGTATAAAAAAAACTTTTTCTCATTAGTGGTGTCCAATAGTGTCTGATAGTTGTATTTGTTATTTAATGCGCATATTATGCTAATTTACCTGATTTAGGTTTTAGTAAACTCAACAACAGATGGTGGAGTAACATAGTTCAATTATTCTGCAGAAATGCTGCTTTTGACCCTTTTAAGGAACTAAGTCAATTGTACTTTTTCTTACATTGAATAATCGCAAAACTTTTATAAAAAGCCACTGGCATGATCTTTGACAGTGGAGTTTTGTTCATTGATGAATAATAGTAATTATTGTGTCAGAGTTGTTGTCCTTCCTTATAAATAAATTTAACACTGATTGGATGAAAATTAAGTCAGGCAGCCAATCAAACTTGACTGGGCCATTATACCAACATGACTGACAAAGATGAAGATGAATGACTATATCATTTTCCATAGACAAAATAAAAAATCAGACTCCTGCGACCATTTCAGGTTATAATATACAGTCAAACCTGTGTAAGCGGTCACCTCTATTAAGCAGCCACCTGTCTTAAGCAACCTTATTTTCTGTTTCCCATTTCTATGCTTTTATAGTAAATTAACCTATATTAAGCAACAATCGATCTTAAAAGGCCACTTTTGCTCCTTCCCTTGACTGACTGCTTAAGACAGGTTTGACTGTATTAATAACCCTATTATAAATTAATCTTGACTTTAATTAATAATCGATCATCAGAAATGTCCGATTAATCTATTAAAAATTTCAGCACCAATTCCCAGTACAGTAGAACTTCACCTAACGACCACTCCAATATTAAGACCACCCCGCTATTATGGGCATTTATGGGACGGATTTTTTCCTTCTTTATTCAATGGTCATTAACTCCGATAATTTGGGTATCCCGCTAATTCGGTATTATGACCACCAAATCAGTCCCAAACACAGTCTTTGTTCTATTTTCACACCCTTAATTACAACCACGTGTGTGGCCAAATACGCCTCGAGGAAAAATTTACGACATAATCAACAAGCCGATTTGTGGTTGTGGTTAAAGGTGTGACATTTTCAGGTAAACAAAGCCATAAAGGACACCGGAGAGAGTGTTGTAAAAACAAACTTTGTGGTTGACAGAATATGCAACCGGACAAAAAAACAATTGGCTACAATGAATGAAAACCAGTAAGTTTGCATCTTTTAATTGGTTAATTGTTATTTAAGTGATATCGATGGTCTTTTAGGATGTGGTGAATTGCATTTCTAAAATTTTACTGTCAAAATAAAACATGTCTGTAAAAACGGAGAAACAAAAATACAAAGCATTTACTTTTAAACAAAATGATACTCTTATTACCGGTACTAATAGCAATTTTATATGATGATAAAGAATGAAACTGTTGTTACAATTTTTATATTTTCATGACATCTAACTGTTTTCTTTTTTGTTTTCAGGGTCCTGACAATGATGAAATGAACGTTCAAATATGTTCATTGATAAGGATAGAATGCCATAAGTGAAAGGAAACGACCCTACTAAGGACCCAACAAGAAGGACTATATCTATTCAAGCATAATGTTAAAATATTTTTTGTGTTGTCTTTACTTGTTATTATATTATGTATGTAAATAAAAGATAAACCATACAACATATTTATCTAAATTATATCCTAAAAATTTTAACAAATCATTAATTAGAAAGAAAGGATATTTTTATTATTATTATCATTGGTATAACAGTAAATTCACACATATGCACAATATAGTATACATCCATTTACTATTACGGCTACAAAGGCCTGCAACTTTTGCCATTGACTTTAGACCTCGATAATAAGACCACCCCGATATTAAGACAACTTTTGCCCGGTCCCACAGGTGGTCTTATTAGAGGGGTTTTACTGTACTCATATATTACACTTACCATCCATTGAATGAACAGTTTCAAATGCCACAATTTTTGGTGTAGCTGGGTCCAATTGCTGCAGAAGATGTTCTAAATGTTCCGGGTCATTATGGCGGAATACATGCTTTGGTGCGCCACTTGTCCGTATGCCGTGGATCATCGAGGCATGATTACCTTGATCCGACAATATATGTACTCCTGAAAAACAAAACAACATAACTTACTGTTTAGGAGAAAAGTAAATCAGTTGGCAGGAAAACCCACTTATGTCTATCATCCAACCAACTGTAGCGGTGTCTAGTGGTTAAGTGCCTTGCATGTGGAATGCCATGGATTCGATCCCTAAAAAAGGTTGTACCAAAACATTAAAAAATGGTACTAGAAGCTTCCACACTTGGTTCTTATCATTTAGAGGATAGTTCTAGGTTGACCCAGTGTAATGTGTCTGGGTGGGTATCATACCATGTGTCTGTGGAATAATACTCCAGTGTGACAGCCTGGTGACTGTGTAATGTGTCTGGGTGGGTATCATACCATGTGTCTGTGGTATAATACTCCAGTGTGACAGCCTGGTGACTGTGTAATGTGTCTGGGTGGGTATCATACCATGTGTCTGTGGTAATGTGTCTGGGTGGGTATCATATCATGTGTCTGTGGTATAATACTCCAGTGCGGCAGCCTGGTGACTGTGTAATGTGTCTTGGTGGGTATCATACCATGTGTCTGTGGTATAATACTCCAGTGTGACAGCCTGGTGACTGTGTAATGATTCTGGGTGGGTATCATACCATGTGTCTGTGGTATAATACTCAAGTGTGACAGCCTGGTGACTGTGTAATGTGTCTGGGTGGGTATCATACCATGTGTCTGTGGTATAATACTCAAGTGTGACAGCCTGGTGACTGTGTAATGTGTCTGGGTGGGTATCATACCATGTGTCTGTGGTATAATACTCCAGTGTGACAGCCTGGTGACTGTGTAATGTGTCTGGGTGGGTATCATACCATATGTCTGTGGTATAATACTCCAGTGTGGCAGTGCTTAGAATACTATCTCAGGTAGACACTACCGCAATACGACTAAAAAACTGTTGAAAGCAACGCTAAGCACCATACAACAACAACTTTCATCAAATTATAGACTTTTAAAAAAAGTTTTTATAATAGTGTTTTACTAGTCATGTTCATGTGTAAACGAAAGATATGTTTACAATTAATGATTATCTCCCATTTCCTCTAAAATCTAACATCAAGGTCATAGTTCTATTTCATCTTCAGCATCACAAGACTTAAGTGTTTTCTATATGATATACTGGGCTTCTAAAAATTCCAGTTTTTTTGGTTAGCCTATGAATTTTGTTGTTGGAAACCGTTATTTTAATGTCATAAAATAACAATCCAGATATTTCTATCAGTAGTATAACAAGAGCATCGCAAACGGATGCAGACACTTGTCTTTTTTTCAAATCTATTACGTAGGTCAAAGACAGTGAAGTAAACTTTTTAAACATGATGGTGTTTAGTTTAAACAAGAGTTGTCAGAAGACAACAAAGCTCGCCGATGGGATAAAACTCACCACCAATGCAAAAATTGAGTCTGTGTATTTCAATGATGATGGTGAACACACATGCAAAGTTTCATTCATATCCAATGAGTGGTTGCATAGATATCTTACTTTAACCTGAAAAATTAAGTAAAAAAAGGGCCATAGTTGTGCCCAAATGCAACCCAGAGTTATGGTTCTTGTCTCTGAGTGTTTCAATGATGATGGTGAATACACATGCAAAGCCATAAAGGACACCGGAGAGAGTGTTGTAAAAACAATCTTTGTGGTCGATAGAATATGCAACCTGTCAAAAAACAGGTGGCTACGAAGAATGAAAACCAGTAAGTTTGCATCTTTTAATTGGTTAATTGTTATTTGAGTGATATCGATGGTCTTTTATGATGTGGTGAATTGCATTTCTAAATTTTACTGTAGAAATAATAGCAATTTTATATGATAATTAAGAATGAAACTGTTACAATTTTTATATTTTCGTGACATCTTACTGTTTTCTTTTTTTGTTTTCAGGGTCCTGACAATGATGAAATGAACGTTCAAATACGTTCATTGATAAGGATAGAATGCCATAAGTGAAAGAAAACGACCTTACTAAGGACCCCACGAGAAGGACTATATCTACTCAAGCATAATATTAAAATATTTTTTGTGTCGTCTTTACTTGTTATTATATTATGTATGTAAATAAAAGATAAACCATACAACATATTTATCTAAATTATATCCTAAAAATTTTAACAATCATTAATTAGAAAGAAAGGATATTTTTATTATTATTATGATTGGTATAATAGTAAATCCACACATATGCACAATATAGTATACATCCATTTACTATTACGGCTACAAAGGCCTGCAACTTTTGCCAATGACTCTGGACCTCGATAATAAGACCACCCCGCTATTAAGACCACTTTTGCCCAGTCCAAAAGGTGGTCTTATTAGAGGGGTTTTACTGTATTTGATTTAATACAACACAAATTTAAAAAAAAAAAGAAAGAAAATGAAAAAAAAAAAAATGGGCAGCAGGGTGGGGGTCTTGGTTGGACTCAGGCAGGAAAGTCCATTAAATAGGTCAAGGTCAGTGATGTAAACTTTTTTTTAGTTGATGGTGATCAGCTTACAGAATTAATAGCATTACTGAAAATTGAAATTGTTTAAAAAAAAAATCAAACCCAAGCTAAACAAAAAACTTTAACTTAAGGTTTTCAAAACGATGAGCAGACAAGCAAGAACAACAATAAAACAGTACTAAATAGAGAATGTTTACAATGTGAAACACACAGGTACATACCTGGAAGGGATTTGCCGAGTGTGTACAGTGTGGAATCATTGGCAACAAAACAGGATGTAAATATGAGTGCTGCTTCCTTATTGTGGAGTGACGCCAGTTCCTTCTCCAGCTCCTCATGCAGCGGGGAGTTGCCCGATATATTACGTGTTCCACCCGCACCGGCGCCATGCTCGTTTAACGCATTTCTAGAAATTAAACAATAGGTGGCAATGCAACTTGTATATATTATTCACCTGCAGGGGATAGAAAATAAGACCCTGTATACCATCAAATGCAGCTGCAACTAGCACAGAGATTTAACTTTCAATTCTAAGGTTTGGAACAGTTAAAGCTGATACAAAATGGTTGTAGATTTAGGAATACAGTCAAACCTGTGTAAGCGGTCACCTCTTTTACAAAGTCACTTGCCTCAAGCAACCACATTTGCTATTTCCCATTTCCCATGTTTTCAGAACAAATTAACCTGTATTAAGCAACCACATTAGCTATTTCCCATGTTTTCAGAGCAAATTAACCTGTATTAAGCAACAACCTGCCTTGAAAGGTCACTGTTTTTCCTTCCTTTGACTGGCTATGTAAGACAGGCTTGACTGTAGATGTATTTTATAAACAGGGCTTGAGATAACAACAAGTCCTCTATCTCAAGACTAGTAGAATTACACTTTGGCTATAAAAAATGTCTGTTTTGGTAGTTTGGTGTGGCTAGTAAAAAATAGAGACTGGAATATCAAATCTCAATGATTTGAAGTTTCAATGTGTCCACAATCGAGTAAATATAATTTTCTTACATGATACTTTACTGTTAGTTTTAACTTATTAATTTTACTTTGATTACAACTTAAACAAATCATGCTTGAAGTCTTCCTGTGCTGAACCAGTACTAAGCATATGTGGAAAAAGTGTTTTGCTCAATGACACCACACATAGCCGTGGCGGAGAATCAAACCCACTGCCCTCCGATCATATGGTCTGTGCTCTACCACTGAACCACATGCTGCACATATACTCTTGTATAGGTATGACAGATCCCACTAACCTAACAGCATCTGTAACCTTGGGGTGCCAACTCATGCCCAGGTAGTCATTGCTGCACCAAACACTGATGTCCTTCTTGCCACCACTGAATTCCTCTGCATACGGGAAAGATGTCCCTTTACGCAGCACCTTCTTAAACACACGGTACGAATGATCAAGCTTCTTCTTCTCAATTTGGTCCATGAAGAAATTTTCATAGTTGAAAAGATTTGTAGTCAGATCTAGAATAACAAACATACCTTTCTTGGAAAGTAATCTTACAAACAATATACATATACTTACAAAATACTCTTACACACAATATACTTACAAAATACTCTTACACACAATATACTTACAAAATATTCTTACAAACAATATACTTATAAAATACTCTTACACACAATATACTTACAAAATATTCTTACAAACAATATACTTACAAAATACTCTTACAAACAATATACTTATAAAATACTCTTACACACAATATACTTACAAAATATTCTTACAAACAATATAATTACAAAATACTCTTACAAACAATATACTTATAAAATACTCTTACAAACAATATACTTAAAAATATATATGTTCTCTTACACACACAATATACTTACAAAGTACTCTTACAAATAATTAACTTACAAAATACTCTTGCAAACAATATACTTACAAATACTGTTACAAACAATATACTTACAAAGTACTCTTACAAATAATTAACTTACAAAATACTCTTGCAAACAATATACTTACAAATACTGTTACAAACAATATACTTACAAACAATACTTATAAAATACTCTACCAAACAATATACTTATAAAATACTCTTGCAAACAATATACTTACAAAATACTTACAAACAATATACTTATAAAATACTCTGACGAATAATCTTACAAACAATATACTTATAGTATACTCTTACAAACAATATATTTATAAAATACGGCCACAAAGGACCTTCTAGTGAATTATTTGAACCTACATGTATCACTAATGCTTGTTTATTTTTTCAAAAACTGTAACAATGGACAAGGGCCAGTGTCATATTATATTTTCACCCACCTAAAAATTCACCTGTTGGTGAAAATATGATATTATATTTTCACCCGTGGGTGAAAATATTATAGAATTTTGCTGTAATATATTCACACTCTCCAAATCCACCCCCCCCCCCCCCCCCCCCCCGCCCCTCCCCCTTATAAATGGCACTTGTCCATTGTAGTTTTGGACAAAAGGTTCCTCTCTAACAGCACTTTTCATCCAACAATAAGGAAGAATATGAATAACTCTTGAGCTCTAGGTACCAGGGGCCTGTGTCACTAACTTTCGTAAGTCTTAAAACTTTTGTACGAACATATTGTGACACCTAAGAATGTTTCATTTGTGTAGTTTTTTTCTTCAAGTTTTAAAAAGAATATATTTACAAGGCTAGCAAAAGCTCATAAAATGATGCAAGTGAAACACTAAATAAATGTCCCAATTTTTCTTTTTTTTTGGAACTTCAACCTTTACGCTAAGAAGTTCATAAACATACGAAAGTTAGTGAAGATGTAAATAATAGAATCTTGTTACCATTTGAAATTCACTAATAAACACACCTGTTGGGCCACCACCAGACTTTTTCTTCTTCTCTGGCACCATTTCTTCAGGTCTGAGTCCAGACGAAAAGATCTCCTTGTCTACGAGTCTCTCTAGGACAGGAGATGCCTTCATTAATGTTTTCAACTTCTCTTGATCCTTGAGGGAAGGGACCTTGTTGTCCGAGATGGGTTGGACCTCCATTACACTCTGGACGATCAGACTGGAAGTCTCCGAACTAGCAGTGTCTGTCAATAGATACTCATCATTAAATATATTTAATCATCAAGATAACATCTTAACGTCTTCTTCAACACCATCATCAAACATTTATGTATTAAACAAATGGAGATGAAAACACCTCAACATGACTTGGGTCAATTGTTCACCCTACTGCCCTTATACATGTATCAACTGTCCATGCAAAATTGCTTACATAACATGAACAATAAATTGTCCAAGCAACTTCTGCACTTATACAGCTTTCAGAAAGTAACTGTGCACAGCATACAGATGGTTCATATACCCAATTGTGGGTGGTCCTTTCAATAGGGGAAACACTATAATAAACAAACGCTTTAGACAAGCCTTAAAAAATTATTTGTTTATTGTGCTCCGACCCCGTACCGGTATTTTTCATGTGGGCAGTAAGTTAGCTCATTTTTTTTGTTGCTTAATTTTAATTTTGCATAGTGATGTTAAAGACAAGAGGCCCAAGAGGGCCTGAGGACGCTCTACTGACTCATAGTGGCCATAGCACATTTTGAAATTCTACTATGCAATAGAAACATCAGGGCGTGGTCATTTTTAACTCTAGCGACACCATTTGAACAAATCTAACAAAACTATAGTTGGTCATCATTACTACATAAACATTTTGAAAATCTGTTGAACTGATCATGAGAAAAAGATTTTTTAAGTTTTGGACTATTTTTAGTAATGGTGGCCATCTTGAATTTAAGATAGAAAAAATAAATCTTTTGTATAGTCTCCTATGCAATAGAAACATCCATGTGCAGTTTCAGTTTAATTGGCCTTGTGGTTTCAGAATAAATGAAAAAAAAGAGAATTTTCTGTTTTCCCACAGTATCCCTGTGTAAAATTCTAAGTCCCCTTACAGGGCCCCTATAAATTTTAGCCCCTAAATTCTTATCTGCAATCAAACCCCTACACAAAGGGATAATTTATGAAAAATATGAACAAATCTGACATACCGGTTCTTAAGAAAACGAATTTAGTAATTCCCAATTTTTACCCTTTTGGGGCCCTTTCTGACCCCTTAAGACAGTGGAACCCAGTCATTTTTACATATCTGAACCTCCTTCACCAAACAATGCTTCTGTGAAGATATAAGCAAAATCATTTCCATTTTAAAAAAAAAATAATAAAAAAATATTATATTGACATGTGTCCCCTAATTGAACCCTCGGGGCAGGGTCATATGTAACCCTAGGGACATCATTTGAACAAATCTAACAAAACTATAGTTGGTCATCATTACTACATAAACATTTTGAAAATCTGTTGGGCCGTTCATGAGAAGAAGATTTTTTAAGTTTTGGACTATTTTTAGTAATGGTGGCCATCTTGAATTTCAGATCGAAAAAAAAAAAATCTTCTGTATAGTCTCCTGTGCAATAGAAACACCCATGTGAAGTTTCAGTTTAATTGGCCTAGTGGTTTCAGAGAAAGTGCTGCTAACAGACGACAGACGATAGACGACGGACGACAGACAATGCGCCATTGCATAAGCACTTCTGGCCTTTGGCCAGTAGAGCTAAAAATGGACAGAAATCATAAAAAAAAAAAAAATTAAAGAAGTTTAGTAGCTGCAATTCTGAGTAAGAACGGCAAAAATATATTTTTCAAGGATGGCCTTACTTTTACTTTTTAGGTACGCAACAGCGCTTATATCACATGAACTAATATATGTTCCCACACCGGTGCATACATCACCTGAACCAATAAACCTTCACGCTATGGTTCTTGTCTGAAACTTTTTGCGCTTATATAACTTGTGCCGCTAAGCTCTCTCATGAGTGTCAAACTATTTTTTATTTTTTTTTTTTATTGACAATAACAGTGAATATGATATTGAAATCAGTGACTTTTCCTACAAAGTTTATTAGGTACAGCTAAGAAAATGCAACAATGATTTGGCAGAACCTTGCCAGTGTTGTTTTTTTGTGCTGAACCTTATAAACTTTGTAGGGAAAAGAGCTAACCTTGTATTCTATTTGCCGTGTTGAATAAGCAAGTAACATTTTTATCAGAGGATTGAGCTAGCAGAACTAAGCTACTAGTTATCAATTAAAAATAACAATCAAATCTGTTTGTTTATTATATATTTTAATAAATGATTAAACAAAAGAAAATAATATTTGTTTGCATTCATATCCATATCTATCATGCTGGATAAGTTTAAAAAATATGTATCAATGTCATAATGTAAGTCGATAACAGTTCCACCAACGTGTCAGTTTCAGTCGCAACATCTCGGACACTAAAATTTACACAAAGAAATCCAAGTAATCTGAAATTGAAGTTTATTAGGTTACCTGTCAAATAATCCTTAATTAATTTGATCATACCTTTAGTATGTCTAAAAAAGACTGGAGATAGGATAAAATTCTTTATTAAGCAATGTAGGCATCCAACCAATAGTACAATATGTTCAACAAATATGATATATAACATATTTTTCGAAATTGATTAATAAATTAAATAATAAATGAGCACTTATGCAAGATGCTCTATATATTCAATAAGTTTATGTTATGAGTTAATGTATATGTATACATACCTTTCCTTCCCGTCACATGGATCGTATCCTCTTGCATGGCCTCTGTGGCAGGCTGTATGGATGTTAGATCATTTTCCAAATATGGGCATTTCCCTTTTGCAGGTGCTTCATCTGTAAATGACAATAAAAAATCACAATTAATTGTAAAGTAACATGAAAACAAATACAGGGCCTCCAGACTGTTGCTTATTTTTCAATCCTTTTTGTCACATTTTTTATTTTATGAAAATGCTTGCATCAAAACAAATATCACTTTTTTTATATTTCCTGTATTGAAAAGTTTCATTGAAATCTTCTGACAGGAAGTTTAGGTCCGCATTCGCTAAATTGCATGTATAAGGTGCTGGATACTGGATAAATGGGGCATGTCAATAGGCTAGGAATATTTATGACCTAAACATATAACCAGGGAGGGGATAATTTTGACCCTAGGACTATGACTTAAGCAAACATGACAGAAACTCATAAGGTAACATGTAAAATGTTAACGTTCCAGGCCTTGCATTTTTAGAGAAGACTTTTGAAATTTTGAAAAAAACAACAAAAACAATAATAACTGTTAAGCCCCTGGAGAGGGGCCAGATTTCACCCCAGGGTTGTGACTTAAACAAAATTAAGAAAGCTTGATGAAATGATGCTTCACGACAAATTTGGTAAAAATATGTCAAGCAGTTTCAGAGAACAAGTTGTTTAAAGAATTGTTGATATGCGGACGTTCTAACATTTATTTTTTGGTGGCTTTTTTGTGCCAAGCTGATAGCTTGTATGGTCCCCAACAATTTTGTGCATATTCTATACACACAATACTTGCAATATATCGATCATCACAAACTCCAACAATTCGAGATCTACATGTTTCCAACTACATGTCTGCATAGAGCTTCATGTTTTTCACATCTCCATATTTCACATGGCTGTCTCAATTTTGACGAGATACTGTTGGACTTTTAACTCAATGATTTGAACAATATTTATCTAGCTGCTCCTTTTTTGAGTCGGCATACTTTTAATATCATATTTATATACAATATTCTTAACATCCCAATCATTATATGTTGTATTGTCCCAGTTTATGACCAATGAGACTTTCACGAAAGTGTTTATTTTCACAAAGCACATTTATAAACAAATGCAGCAAAATGGAAGAAAACAAAACAATATATCATATAAATGATACAAAATACAGAGTAAAAATACGATTATGTTAAAAAGGTTTAATGAAATACAGCAACGCTGTCTTAATCCAACAATGCTATCAACACTTTTGTCAATTTCATGTTATAATTTGAAAACAGCTAAAACTCGAGACATCGTGAAACTCAAGTTGGCTAATCCCTGTTAGTCTGAGTAGACCTGGAGTTATACTGAAATTGAAGAAAACAGGAGAATAGCTATGTTTTCTCTATTTTCTCTACCTTGCTTTGGAATCATTGTCTGAAGCTCCGTCGTACTCAACACACGTGTCATGATGGGACAGCTGGCCACGTGATTGGTCAGCAGGCTACGTGCATTCTGGGTAATCTGCGGCACAGAGACGCGCGTCAGAAATGGACAACGTAGTGCCTTCATTGTAGATCTGAAATGTAAACAATGGTAAGATAAAAAAAAATCATTGAATTTCTTACCAAAATGATAAGAGAAAATAGTAAAGAAGAGTTCAGAGAACGGGGAGCTCAGCTTATGGGCGCTTGTCTTATAAACAATAGCTACTGGATGACAAAAAACTGGGCCATAAAGCCTATTTTAAATTTAAATGAACAATATGACAAGGGGTACTGACATCAGAACATGCTATATATATATATATATTTTTTTTTATTTTTTTTTTCTTCGAATGGGGTTTAACACCATTTTTAACACATTTCAGATTATAGATGGTATATCCAGTTTTACTGATGGAGGAAGACCTCAGACTGAGTTGAACTTCCGTCTGCAAGAAACTGAGTTTTTTTTAGTGAGCGGGACCCAACGACCTCAGAGGTAAGTGATCTTGAGACAGCACCTTATACAAATTGGTCGCAGAGTACCCAGAACATGCTATAAAACTTAAAAAAGTAAGTTAGTGACTAAGTGAGTGAGTGAATAACTAAGTGAGTGAGTGAGTGGCTAAATGAATGAATGAGTGAACAATTAAGGGAGAAGCAGAAAGTTTGCGCGAAACTGAGTTGCTAAGTGAGTGGCTGTGTGACACTCTCCCTGCTTGGATTATTTCAGAATTCAATTACCTCAGAAATCTCATTTAATATCAAGAACTACTTTCTTTTGAGTAGTTTGAAATGATCTGGAAGTAGTTAGAGGGTGCATATGAAATGAGCTACATTTTTCAGTATAAAACTTCCATACTAAAAAAAAGGCCGAGGGACACAAAAACATCACATATATCAAAACACCCCGTCCAATAGAATAAATATTGTAAAACATTAAATTTATTTTGCGAATTTGTTACTTGTCCTATTTTATTTATTCACGAAATGTTGAATACGCAACATTTGAAAAGTGAAACCATCGAAAATACACTTTTTATTCTAAGATGATTGTAATTTTAGCGAAATCTTTGAACTGGTAACGGTTGAAACTTGCAAATAATAGCAAAAAAAAAACATTCTTGCTAATAAAAAGTGTTTTACAGTGGTCACTATTACAATTTATAGTTATATATTCTATGGATTATAGGAACATAAATTGAATAAGTTATGTCTAAACAGAGTTTATTTCAAAACAGAATTATAAGTTAGGTAAGTTATGTCTAGACAGATTGTATTTCATAACAGAATTATAAGTAAGGTAAGTTATGTTTAGACAGATTGTATTTCATAACAGAATTATAAGTTAGGTAAGTTATGTCTAGACAGAGTGTATTTCATAACAGAATTATAAGTAAGGTAGGTTATGTCTAGACAGATTGTATTTCATAACATAATTATAAGTAAGGTAAGTTATGTCTAGACAGATTGTATTTCATAACAGAATTATAAGTAAGGTAAGTTATGTCTAGACAGAGTGTATTTCAAAACAGAATTATAAGTAAGGTAAGTTATGTCTAGACAGAGTGTATTTCATAACAGAATTATAAGTAAGGTAAGTTATGTCTAGACAGATTGTATTCCATAACAGAATTATAAGTTAGGTAAATTAGGTCTAGACAGATTGTATTTCATAACAGAATTATAAGTTAGGTTAGGTATGTCTAGACAGAGTGTAGTTCATAACAGAATTATAAGTTAGGTAAGTTATGTCTAGACAGAGTGTATTTCATAACAGAATTAAAAGTAAGGTAGGTTGTGTCTAGACAGATTGTATTTCATAACAGAATTATAAGTTAGGTAGGTTATGTCTAGACAGATTGTATTTCATAGCAGAATTATAAATAAGGTAAGTTATGTCTAGACAGATTGTATTTAATAACAGAATTATAAGTAAGGTAAGTTATGTCTAGACAGATTGTATTTCATAACAGAATTATAAGTTAGGTAAGTTATGTCTAGACAAAGTGTATTTCATAACAGAATTAAAAGTTAGGTAAGTTATGTCTAGACATATTGTATTTCATAACAGAATTATAAGTTAGGTAAGTTATGTCTAGACAGATTGTATTTCATAACAGAATTTATACACTCAGTATTTATCATTTGTTGTTCTTTTTGTGCGATTCCCAATGCCTTGACATTTTTATCGTTCTGCATTAAATCTGATTTATGTATATAAGTACACTGTATAAACCATTACCTTAAGATCTAAGAAAGCAATTAACTACACTTGTATACTCAAATCATAATCAATCTAGTGCACTGTGAATAGAATGGGGTTTGTGCATATGTCTATAAAGTGTTAAAATCATCAATTACGCTTAAAAAAACTATGCAAGTAGTTTGCGGTGGTGAATTCATTTAACAAGATAGTGAAACAAGATATTACAACTAGGCAAATCATGCTCAAAGTCTTCCTGGTTAGAACCATTACTAAGCATATGCGGAAAACTTGGCCACAGAGGACCAAATATAAAAGACATATCACCAATAAAAACTGTATGTTCACTTATGATGGACAGCCTTGAATAACCACCACATTTCTTGCTAGCTCTTGTGGATAAACATTTGTTGAACCATGTAAAATTCACTACCATCAATTGACATCACTATCCCCTTTTATCATGGCCATATGACTGGCAAGTGAAAAAATGTCATAACAACATTATTTACAAACATTAAAATTAGAATATTTTTAATTTAGCACAGCATGAGCTTCAAACCCACAGGTTGTGTAACAGCAGCACACTGACAAATGTGGAGAACTTTGTTGTGATCTTTTGATTGACATTATCATTTAGTTTATACCGATTTATTTCATCTTGATTGCTTAGAAAGTTTGAAGCCTTTTTGAACTGTTCTCGAGTCTGCTTCCTGGGTTGAACCAGTCATCAGTATTGTTTTTTTACGAGGGATCGGGTCAACCTGTACGAAAACTTCCAGGCGGATTCCACCCGGAATCCAGGCTGATAAAATAATAATTTTCCAGGCGGACTAAATGTCCGGGCGAATAAAACTAAGTTGACACGGACTTCTATTTTTAGTAACATTTATATAGTAAAATCGACGAAATATTTAAATTAGTCCGGGTCATGTGATCATGTCCAGGCGGAATTCTATAGAATTATTCCGCCTGGAAATTAAATACCTAGGCGGAAAAATTTCCAGGCGGATTTTAAAATGTCCGGGCGGACTTTATAAATGTCCGGGCAGACTTTTAAAATGTCTGGACGGACTTTTAAAATATCCAGGCGGAATTCTAAAATGTCCAGGCGGACTTTTAAATTGTCCGGGCGGAATTATAAAATATCCAGGCGGAATTCTTAAAAGTCTGGGTGGAATTATAAAATGTCCAGGCGGATTTTTAGAATTCCGCCCGGACTATCAGAATATCCATGTATACAGGCTTTACACATGTCCAGGCAGTTTTTTCTGTAAAATTTTTTTTAATATAGTTATATATATATATAAAAATTTATATAAAAAAAATTGTATTGACTACAAAAAGGATGGACAGACAAATTACCATGAAATATGCATTTTCTATTCTATAGCTGATACAAAAAGTAAAATGATATGATTCGTTTAACATTTATTAACAATCTGAAACACAAATAGCAAACACAATTTCAAATTCATTGCATTCCTACATGTAAAAATTCTATAAGTCATTCTGTAGGTATATGAATTCCAAACAAGATGGTATACGGCTGCTTTTTAAATCTTGCCCCTTTAAATTACGGTACCATCTGGCATATATGAAATTATTAATGGATAAATGAAACGTTAGGATCAAAAGGACATGAATAACTCTACTTGCAACATCAGGACAGATACACATTTCAGAGGAAATGTTTTTTTGTAAGTCCTACATCAACAAATTTTTTGGAGACTACCATGCAATGCTATACATAAAATATCTAAAATCTAGGCCTTGAACTTTTAGAGAATATGTTTTTTTTAATGTTTCACTTAAAATGTACTTATGAGCCCTGTGACGGAAGCATTTATGGTTGAATTATGCTGGTTCAAGAACTCATCCGAGATCTTGTGGTTATATAACTGCTTTGCAAATTTAGCTAAGATTCAATGAAAAATGATGGTGCTATTGCATCTACAACCTTTTCCCTATGTAACTCTATGTAAAAGTGACACCTGTTGCAGCCTTAAATTTGACCCAGAGACCCCAACTTGAACAAATATTTTGGGCGACCTTGAGGCTTCATGCAATGCAACATGAAAAAAAAAGTAAGGTCTAGGCCTTGAACTTTCAGAAAAAATCTGTAAGTTTCATGTAAAATGTGCTCGAATCGCGCTGTTTCAAGAGCTTGTCTGAGATATTGTGATTATATAACTGGTGTGCAAGTTTGGTTAAGATTCAATGAAAAATAAGTGCTATCACATTTACAAGAAAAATACTAACAGACGGACTTCGGACAATTTACCATGACATAAGCCCTGCTGGCCTTTGGCCAGTAGAGTTAAAAATAAAGAAATGGACAGAAAAATAAAATTTGGCAGGTTCTGTCTTATACAATTTTTATACAGGCTTTTAAAATGTATTAAACTAAAACACAATAGCAAAAACAATGTCTCTAATTCATTTCAATCCTAGTTTTTATATGACAATTTATATAATGAATCATACTGATGGATTTTAAGAAAGCATGTTGTTTTTGAATGGATGGAGGAAGGTCTCCTGTAAAAGTATATCCATTAAGGGTACTTCAATTTTTTTTCAGTTAACAAATCATCCATATTACTTTGGCGCAATATTTTAACCAATGAATAGTAAATTATTAAAAATAAACAAAAATATAATATATTCATGTTATATATAAAAAAAACCATCATAGTGTTAGAGTTTAAATCAAGGAATAGTGTATTAAAAAAAAAAAAAGGTAAATGTTGAACCAACCCTCACCCACTCGGGATAAGAAAAAGTCATACCCTATAAATATAAAATTTATGTTAAAATAAAACACTGTTATCATGTGATGAATAAAGTTCAAGCCAATTGATAATGACTTGGTAAAGACATAAAAAGGTCTTTATATTTAAAATTTCTGTTTTGCAATCATTAAAATAATCAATACTAAACCATTCCAATATACATTTCTATATTTTTGATCTTCAACATCTATTAGTTTACAAACTCACTTTGTAATGAAACTATATTATTATAATGAAACTAAATCAGAATAATACAAGAATGACAACAAAAATGCTTATGAATATCATTTACAAATTATTTTCATTTGCAAGCGTTAATTCAACAGTTTCTCTCGCAAACTTCCAAACTCAGTCAGATGCCCCCTTCCCACTGTGTTAGTAAATTTCCCCAAAATATTATTTACAACAGTAAATGGGGGGGGGGGGCTATTGGACAGAGTGTTTCTGTTGTCATTCATATGTAAGTTATATCATTAGTTTACCAAATTAAATCAATTCAATTTAGTGTAAACTGTACTTAACTACAATGCAAACTAAATAAGAAATCAATAATTTACAGAGCTAATAGATACACCACAGCTTTTTTTGGTGCATAAAGGTATTGCTTTCATTGACATTTGGTTCATCAATCACTAATTGTTTCGAGTCACAGCTTGTACAGTGTGACCATATTCTGCAATTCTAAATATAGCAGGTCTAACCATCACTACTATTATCAAGGTGAGAAACTCAGAAAACACAAGTGGATGTGCTTTCTTTTTTCAATATAGTTGTTCCTCCTTTTGATTTTTTAATTGTTAATATATAGGTAAGTCCTCTTCTTTATGTACAAAGCTGTCCACAAGAATAACAATAGTGATTGAGCCACAACAGCTCCACCACTAAGTTTTACCAAATATTTTCCATAATTTAGATGTTTGGCACATTCTGAAGTTCACTCAATATTCTCTCAAGCTGCACTGGCATAGGCTGTCTTCAGATGTTCGAGTCTATTCAAAAGATGTGTAGAATTCTTTTCACTCATCCAAAACTATATTCGCATCATGTCCGGCTTGTCATCTGGCAAGGTTATGTACTGTCATTCAACTAATACACTTCAGTCTTGCTGGTACCATTCCTTCATCGGCAAATACTGATTGCAAACAGTAGAGGTGTACATCACACTTTGTGGCATCTGAAATATTAAACACAAAAAACAATAAATAAATAATTGTAACTCAAACACATCATAAAATTTGTTGTCAAATTATCATAAGTTTATACTTTTATATTCTGAATTCTGAACTTGGATAAAGAAGCAAATGAAATTGAAAGTTTGTCTCTCTTAACAACATAAACTGACATAAAATTTACAAAATTAAACAGACCGCAGTGATGTCTAGTGGTAGAGGTCCGCCTCACATGCGGAAGGTTGTGGGTTATTTTCCCCGACCGGGTCATACCAAAGACTTAAAAAAAAATGGTACTAGAAGCTTCCTAGCTTGATGCTCAGCATTTTGAGGAGAGTTCAAGTCTGGTCATATAATATGACTGGTCGGGGCATCGTACCATGTGTCTGCGGTATGATACTCCAGTGTGAAAGCACTCAGAATATTGTCTCAAGCAGACATCGTCACGATATGATTGAAAAGTTGTTGAAAGCGACGCTAAACACCATACAATAACAACAAAATTATTCACTGCTATTGTTATTGGGTAATTTTTTTGGTTTACACAAGATTTTACTATTCAACTGATAAAAAAACTGAAGAAGAAGAAAAAAACAAATTTTCATCACTGTTCATGGGGGGAAAAAACACTGACAATGTCATGGGTTTTCACAATTTTTTATAATTATAAAAAATATGAACATATATGTTGCTATGAAAAATATTATAAAAGTATACATGTAAACAAATGCATTTCATTACAAAAAAACACGAACCTGTTAATTACTCATGTGATGCATGTATTTCTTCCCTGGTGGTTGAGACATCATTACACGTTTATATCTGCTGCTGTTGGTATAAATTAGATCTGTAAACAGTGACACTTTCTTGACCTTTGGATAGTTTATCAGCAGATACAGCTGGTTCATTTGGAGTGTATGTATGGGTTCTTTACTGTATCCAAAATCACAAAATCTTTACTATAGCCACACAACACGAAAGCAATTTCAATTTCAAAACACTCGTGTTTACTAAAAGTTATAACTGCCATTTCATGTAAGCGACAATATGATTGGTTGAATTTCAAAAGGAGGACCAATGAAATAATACGTTACAGGCCAAAGCTTGCAGGTGTGGATATGACTATTTTCTCTATTTTTAATAACATGTGTTAATTATTGTCATCACAACATGGGAAATAGGTGATGCATTTATAGGGTTTTAGAGTAGATAAGATAACATGTGAACTAGTGAATAATTAAATAAACAATGCTTAATAAGACAGTAAATAATATTAATTTATATAGTTATGTAAATTGAATATTAATATGTAATAAATTAATTTACTTTTAAGTAAATTTGATTGAAATATTGTGTATATGTTCTTTTTTTTTAAAGGAAAGGGATTAATGTGATGGTAAAACAGGTCATGGTCAAGGTCAAGATCACTTTTGCTAAACAATAGAAAAAAAAATATTGCCTTTGACATGTTACTTTTGTTTTCCTATTACATAATTTGATGAAAGTTTGTGAATTTAAGGTTCTCAAGTAATAGTTTAACCCTTTGCTCCATAAGCATTTTCTTGGACTGTTCTAAATTGAAAGCATTAATTCACCACATATCAGCAATGGGTGAATTATGTTTATATTAACTGACAGAGTGGAAAACAGTGCAGGAAGTGTTCAGATTGCTCATTACAAGCAATATGAACTCTTCCTACACTGTTTTCAAAGGCCTTCTGTGATTGGTGCGGGAAAACGCGTATCTATGGAGTAAAGGGTTAAGTGATTTGAGATTAACTTTGAGTTAAATCAAGTCAAGGTCACTCTTACATAAAAATCTTCACAGGAACAAAGAGACCAAATTTATTTATATTTGTTTTAAATGATCTCAATCAATCAGGTTTTCGAGTTTGTTCAAATAAAGTGAATACGGTTCATTGGGGCCTAGTAAGGGGACTGATTTTAATACTATGGAAAAACAGGAAATAATGTTTTTCTTGTTTATTTTTCCGTGATATTTCTTGTAATGTATTGAAAATATCTATGTTATTATATTATTAAACTAATAAATCAAGACACCATGACTTGCTTACTACCAAAGATTAAGAACGTAAAAGAACAAAAACCAAGATTTCTAATTACAAACTTGGTGAAGTCTTCCATTAACATTCTATTTGCTTTGTACCGTTCTCATTCACATTTAAAATTTAAAAATAATTCTTTTTTTTTTTGGTTGTTTATTTTTTTTTAAAGAATTTCATTTAATGAATAAATGCAATACCACAAGACAAAATGCTGTATTTGTAGAGTCGGTGCTAATTTGTTATACCTCAGTGATTTGACTTATATTTTTGGATGATGTGTAACCAGTGCTAATTTCCAATAATTTGCACTTATTTTCCACTGAAAAAAAATAAAATAAAAAAATGGTAGTTTAGGAATACAGCGTTTAGTGTACTTAAAGTATCTACAATGCCATTTTTTTTGTATATATTCATGTATTCTGATTATTATTTCACACTGTAATAAACCAGTAATTAGTGGTTATAGTTCTTCTGTTTTCATATACTTGCCCTTTTCTATAATTGTTTGACTCTTCTCTGTACTCTATAAAACAAGTGCAATGCACCATATGAAGTCAAATATGTAGCTGTGGTTCAAGATATTTTGTATTAATTATTGATGTCTAAAAAACAACTTAAAGGTACAGTATGATTATATACTATATTGAAAATCAATAAAATCTACATTAAATCAGCAAAACGCTAATTTTTATATATCATATGATTTACAAACATTTATTAAAAAACTAATGAATAAACCTAATGCATTTGATGAGTCCAAAGTGTTGGGTACTGAAAATTTCTAAGTATGAGATTTCCGTGTGAATTGTAACATTTTGTTGCTCTTTTTTTTCTAAGTATGAAATTTCCGTGTTCTCAAAATGTTTAAGTATTAAAAATCCGTGTTAAGATAGAAATTCCGGGCGGACTTGTAGAAATTCCGGGCGTAAAAATTGTTCAGATTTAAAAATCCGTGTTCGAGGTTGAAATTCCGGGTGGAAAAGACAGAATGTCCACACGGACTTTTGCCATAATTTCCGTGTCCGCCTGGAATCCGGGCGGAAAATAGTGATTCCGTGTGATTTTCACACGGAATCCGCCTGGACTCCGCCTGGAATCCGGGTAGATTTTTCATACAGGAAGCTGCGGATTGAACCAGCAACCTCTGACATGAATGGATAACACTGTTTGCAATGGATTACCTCCCTGCTTGGATTACCTCAGAATTCAGTTACCTCAGAAATCTCATTTAATATCGTGGTCTTGCTAATTGATTCATTTAAAAGCAAGCAACAGCTTGAGGTATACTGGATCACCATCTAGACTCCCCATTTATATAGTTATATTTATATTTATATATATACATATGAATATATAATATAGGTATAATGAGAAGATAAAATAGCTTATATAGGAAGAATCACCGTGAGTATATTATTGATGGCACTGAATAATTTCAAACCATCACAAGTTATCCAGTTTAAATGATGGAAATCTCGGAATGAATCTGAGAAGAACAACCGTCCCTTCACAAGTAAATGTAAAACATTGATGTCTTACGTACTTGAACTGAGCAGCCTCAGTGATGAAAGGTGAGTGAATTTGAAAACCCGCCTCAGTGTTATACACTGAAATCTTATAAATTATAAGAAGTTAAAAACTTATTTCTTTTACTTTGATTGTGAAACAAGTTATTACAACTTAGACAAATTACATTTGAAGTCTTCCTGGGTAGAACCAGTACTTAGTATATGCGGATAAAGTGTCTTGCTCAAGGACACCACACATAGCCGTGGCGGAGGATCGAACCCACGACCCTCCGATGATGGGTTCTGTGCTCAAAGACTGGACCATGCCTTCAACACATATAAGAAATAACCTGAACATTAAGTTTGGTGTTACATATCTTATATCAGAAATAAAATGAATATAAAGTTTGACGTTACATACTGAAATCTTATGTAAGAATGTTGTTGTATGGTGTTTAGTGTCACTTTCAACAATTTTTCAGTCATATCGCGACGGTGTCTACTTGAGACAGTATTCTGAGCGCTGTCACACTGGAGTATCATGCCGCAGACACATGGTATGATACCCCACCCAGTCACATTATACTGACACCGGGCCGACCAGGCCTAGAACTCTCCTCTAAATGCTGAGCGTCAAGGGAGGAAGCTTCTAGTACCATTTTTAAAGTCTTTGGTATGACCCAGCCGGGGATCAAACCCACGACCTTCCGCATGCGAGGCGGACGCTCTACTTATGTAAGAAATAACATGAATATAAAATTTGACGTTACATACTGAATTCTTATATAAGAAATAACATGAATATGAAGTTTGGCATTACATATTGAAATCTAATATAAGAAATAAAATGAATATGAAGTTTGACTCTTATATTAGAAATACCATGAATATAAAGTTTAGCGTTTCATATTGCAATCTTATTTAAGAAATTAAATGAATAAAAAATTTGGCATTACATATTGAAATCTTATATAAGAAATAACATGAATATAAAGTTTGGTGTTACATATTGGAATCTTATATAAGAAATAACATGAATATAAAGTTTGGCGTTACATATTGAAATCTTATATAAGAAATAACATGAATATAAAGTTTGGTGTTACATATTGCAATCTTATTTAAGAAATTAAATGAATAAAAAATTTGGCGTTACATATTGAAATCTTACATAAAAAAATAACATGAATATAAAGTTTGGTGTTACATACTGAAATCTTATATAAGAAATAACATGAATGTAAAGTTTGGGGATACATATTGAAATCTAATTTAAGAAATAACATGAATATAAACACAGTTAATCAACTCTCTTAACATCCACAGTAAGGAAGTGTTCAGGAAAAAATGCAATAAATGTCTTTAAACTATAATTAGTTTTATAAGGAATACAAAGCATCTCAATATCATCAATACAATCGAGAAACCAACATGTCAGATTAAAATGAAATCCCTCGCTTATCTGACTTTTTTGACACAACACAAATTACATTGCAGCTTTAAGCAAAAGAAATCTGTTAAATTTTAACCTGGATCTGTAAGCATAGTTAGAAATTCTGCTATACAATGTGAGCAAAATGTATAACCTACTATACAGTGTGAGCAAAATGTAACAGCATATTTATAAAACCTACTACATAATGTTAGTATAATGTAACAGCATATACATAAACCTACTATACAGTGTTAGCATAATGTAACAGCTAAACCATTACAGATAATAGGGAAGCTATCGGAAGAGTCAATTGTAGTATTAATTAGCACAGCACACATCTTGTATGTTTTCAGTGAGCCATATCAACCGCAATGTGTTTGATCAGTAATTCCTTTGATCAACCAGCTGTGTTGCGGGAAATACACCCCCCCCCCCCCCCCCCCCTCCCTCAAAAGTGTATTGATGCTTACTCAGCGTAAACAAAATATATAAAGCATTTAAAATTAAAATAAATTTACATACCGGTTTATTATCATAAATAAATGACATTAACATGTCTGACACTTTCAAGAACTTTTATGTATATTACACCGATAGAATTCCTCTGATATCCTTACATCAAAAATTTCCACGATACCTACTTAGTGAATTAAATGTTTGTTTCACTGGTGACGTCATTGGACATTGTTCATTCTGTACATAAATTTATGTATGTGTAGTTATTAATAACTCAGTTTAATAGTAATCTTTTTTTTAACAAATCGCTATATTGAAAATAAACATTTTGGAAGACAACAAATATAGACATATAGACACCATTTTTTCTCCTTCCGGGACGGAAATGGCTGCCAATTTTAGTTTTATCAAAACACGAAAACGTTTTTCTATCTTTTCTTTTTTTGTATTAATTATGTACATATCTAAATGTATCTGTTGTAACCAAATACGCTTTGTATCATATTACAATGCAAACAATACCATTCACTTAGCACGAAAGGTGTGAATAAATGACATCGATTTTTTTCGAGGTAATTATTGCTATAACCCAGTCTGCTTATATCGTGGTTTCATTTTGTGGACCCCAAGAACCGCTTTATAACAGGACACGAGTTTATTTCATTGTCAATATGACTACAATAATATTAGAGGATATCCAAATCTTTAATATTTGATGCGTTTAACGTTTGCATTATCGTTTTATATCGTTCCCCCTGTATCGTTTCTTTTATCATTTCATTCGCATTTTTAGTCTGTTTGTATATTGTTTCAAACACATTTAATATTTCTTTCATTTGCGTTTGTTTAGTGTACTTGAACGGATTACAGTCTGTATAAAACCTACTATACAATGTGATCTTAATGTAACAGCATATTTATAAAACCTACTATACAATGTTAGCAAATTGTAACAGCATATTTATAAAACCTTCTACACAATGTTTGCATAAGGTAACAGCATATTTATAAAACCTACTATACAATGTTAGCATACTGTAACAGCATATTTATATAATTTACTATACAATGTTAGCATATTTATTAAGCCTAATAAACAATGTTAGTTTAATGTAACAGCATATTTATAAAACCTTCTATACAATGTTAGCATACTGTAACAGCATATTTATATAATTTACTATACAATGTTACCATATTTATTAAGCCTAATAAACAATGTTAGTTTAATGTGACAGCATATTTATAAAACCTACTACACAATATAAGCAAAATGTAACAGCATATTTAAAAAAAACTTCTATACAGTGTTTGCAAAATATAACAGCATATTTATAAAACCTACTTTAAAGTGTTCGCATAATATAACAGCATATATATATATATATAACCTACTATACAGTTTTAGCATAATGTAACAGCATATTTATAAAACCTACTATACAGTGTGAGCATAATGTAACAGCATATTTATAAAACCTACTTTAAAGTGTTAGCATAATATATAGCATATATATATATATAACCTACTATACAGTTTTAGCATAATGTAACAGCCTATTTATAAAACCTACTATACAGTGTGAGCATAATGTAACAGCATATTTATTAAACCTAATAAACAATGTTAGCATAAGGTAACAGCATATTTATAAAACCTTCTACACAATGTTACCATAATGTAACAGCATATTTATTAAACCTACTATACAATGTGAGCATAATGTACGGCATATTTATAAAACCTTCTACACAATGTTTGCATAATGTAACAGCATATTTATAAACCTACTATACAATGTAAGCATAAGGTAACAGCATATTTATAAAACCTACTATACAATGTTAGCATACTGTAACAGCATATTTATATAATTTACTATACAATGTTAGCATATTTATTAAGCCTAATAAACAATGTTAGCATAAGTTAACAGCATATTTATAAAACCTTCTACACAATGTTAGCATAATGTAACAGCATATTTATTAAACCTACTATACAATGTGAACATAATGTAACAGCATATTTATAAAACCTTCTACACAATGTTTGCATAATGTAACAGCATATTTATAAACCTACTATACAATGTAAGCATAAGGTAACAGCATATTTATAAAACCTACTTTACAATGTTAGCATACTGTAACAGCATATTTATATAATTTACTATACAATGTTAGCAAATGTAACAGCATATTTATAAAACCTACTTTATTATGTGAGCATAATGTAACAGCATATTTAAAAAACCTTCTATACAGTGTTTGCAAAATATAACAGCATATTTATAAAACCTACTTTAAAGTGTTAGCATAATATAACAGCATATATATATATATAACCTACTATACAGTTTTAGTATAATGTAACAGCATATTTATAAAACCTACTATACAGTGTGAGCATAATGTAACAGCATATTTATTAAGCCTAAAAAACAATGTGAGTTTAATGTAACAGCATATTTATAAAACCTACTATACAATGTTAGCATAACGTAACAGCATATTTATATAACTTACGATACAATGTTAGCAAATGTAACAGCATATTTATAAAACCTACTTTATTATGTGAGCATAATGTAAAAGCATATTTAAAAAACCTTCTATACAGTGTTTGCAAAATATAACAGCATATTTATAAAACCTACTTTAAAGTGTTAGCATAATATATAGCATATATATATATATAACCTACTATACAGTTTTAGCATAATGTAACAGCCTATTTATAAAACCTACTATACAGTGTGAGCATAATGTAACAGCATATTTATTAAACCTAATAAACAATGTTAGCATAAGGTAACAGCATATTTATAAAACCTACTATACAGTGTGAGCATAATGTAACAGCATATTTATTAAACCTAATAAACAATGTTAGCATAATGTAACAGCATATTTATAAAACCTTCTACACAATGTTAGCATAATGTAACAGCATATTTATTAAACCTACTATACAATGTTTGCATAAGGTAACAGCATATTTATAAAACCTACTATACAATGTTAGCATACTGTAACAGCATATTTATATAATTTACTATACAATGTTAGCATATTTATTAAGCCTAATAAACAATGTTAGTTTAATGTAACAGCATATTTATAAAACCTTCTATACAATGTTAGCATACTGTAACAGCATATTTATATAATTTACTATACAATGTTAGCATATTTATTAAGCCTAATAAACAATGTTAGTTTAATGTGACAGCATATTTATAAAACCTTCTACACAATGTTAGCATACTGTAACAGCATATTTATAAAACCTACTATACAATGTTAGCATACTGTAACAGCATATTTATATAATCTACTATACAATGTTAGCATATTTATTAAGCCTAATAAACAATGTTAGTTTAATGTGACAGCATATTTATAAAACCTACTATACAATGTTAGCATACTGTAACAGCATATTTATATAATCTACTATACAATGTTAGCATATTTATTAAGCCTAATAAACAATGTTAGTTTAATGTGACAGCATATTTATAAAACCTACTATACAATGTTAGCATAATGTAACAGCATATTTATATAACTTACGATACAATGTTAGCATCATTTTTTTATTAAACAGCTTTTATAACCATGCTTTTTATGTATCAGCTATAAAACATTATTCATTTCTATAACATGGTACAATAATTAATAATTCCATAAAGTTTAACTGTCAATAAATTTTCTTTCAATTCATTGTATGATTGCCTGGTGTCCAGTTTTCTTTTTAATTCACAAAGTGACTGTCAAGGTAAAAAAATGATGGTATGAATTAATGAAACTTTGAGAATCGGTATCACAACTCGAGAACTCTGTTTGATGTTTCTGCAAAAACTTTACGTAGTATTTTGCTTGTTTAACTGATTTCATTTTGATTTCCAATATTTTAGGACTCAAACATGTTGACGACCAACTGTCTTGCACATCTTTTGACATGCCATTAAATATTTTTCTTTTCTTTCCTTTTTCTTTTAAATAAGAAAAAAAATGTTAAAGGACATGAACATAAAACCAGATGAAAATAACAACAAATGTTTCCGCACCTTACAAATAAATAACTACTCCGTAACATTTTACTTCTAATTAAATATGTATAAAAACAAGTATCCTTCTGTAATATCCTGCTTCAACTAATTCTAATATCTCTGTTTATGACGAAACAAATATAGTATTTGTACCACATATCATCTATATTTATATGCAGTTGTATCCTCTTACCTCAGGCTAAAAAATCTCACTGGTCCAAAAAGGAAAATTTATAGAGCATATAATATTGTAACGCATAAATTTCAAATCAACGTATCAAATCTATCTATGTAAAGCAGACACTACCTCTGCTTCCAACAAATGGCAAGCCTGCAATCACATTGTGACGATATAGCCACCTTGTAGACGTCGACAAAAAACTTAAGATATACATTAATATATCAAACAAAAAAAAATGAAATCTTAAAAAAAATTTTGGTGTTGTTTCAAAATATTCTCGGTCATTACAAGTAAGTTAGTAAGTAAGTAAATATTTTATTATAGTGACATGTGCATAATTTGTAACAAACAATACAAAACAAATATAAAGAGCACCCGGCCCATTGGGCCTATAAGTCACCTTAATTTAATTACAGTATCCAGTTCAATCATAAATAAATATAATTATGTACCTAGTATGAATGGGTTGAGCTGACATTTTTTAACAACTAGTTAGTAGCATAATTGGATATTAATATCTGAACAACTTGATCGGTAAATAGGTTTTGGTCGATGATTAAAATGTCTTAATATATAATATTTTTATGTTTAAGGTAGGCCTGTACAAGATACTTAAGTCTCACTACACAGTTGAATGTTGTTCTTTGTTCTATGTAAAATAAGGTCTAGGATTTCCCTTGTAAAAAAAGAATTCCACATAGAAATTTTTGTAATTTTTTTATTTCATAGCAGGAATGTATACCCACATAAAAATGCACAATAAGTGGTAGGTTGACCAGGTTGTTTTTTTTTAAAGAGGGTGCAGTGACACCCTGAGATTTTTTTTTAAAAAGAAGTCCTCAAATGTTCATAAATACATGCATATGTTGAAATCCTATAAAAGTCACTTTTTTAACACCAGTGATGTCTACGCTATACCAACTTTTGCTCTACTCATCTGCAGCAACAAATCACAACTACTATGTACATGTACCATTTTTGAAAATATTTCAAAACCAAATTACATAGGCTTTGTTTTTCAGCGTAAGAATCATGTTACGGTGGGAAAAAAGGGGCGTAACTGTGTAGTGAGACGTTAGCGACTTTACTTGGATATGTTTGTAGTAAATATGACAGTTTCTCATCAGAGTTAAAATAAATAAACATATCAGCAAGAAGTATATTTTGAAACACATTTTCTCTGATATTATTATAAAGTCCACAATGTAACAGAAAATGTTTCTCATCTTCAATGGATCCTGTGTCACAGAATCTACATAGTCTCTGTTCTAGAGTTTCACCAATATACCTTCCAGTCTCTATTCTTATAGGTAAAATGCCACACCTAAATTGACACATAATAGATCTCTTGTTTTTCTTTAAATTGGTTACATTACATGGCCCTATATCGCTCACCTGAGTGATGTTGAGTCACCCAACTTAAGAAGATTATATAATACATGAACACTCAAAATTCAACAGAAAAAAAGGTAGTTAGAATTTTGATTTGTTTTGAAGATGTAACAGATGCCTATAAGAGTTGTGCAATAACAATGGTATCCTTGTGCGGATATCTGGATATCTGATATCGAAAGAAAATTTTCACTATATATCCATAAAAAGAGAACCAGTCTCCCCTCCTGGTGACTATGTTTTTCGACGAATCACAATGGCTGGAGAAACTTGGTAGAAGTTCACCCATGGTAAATATCAGTGAAATTACATCGAAATCAGATCAGTAGATTCAAGACAAGTTTTAATTATAGCTTCCTATATAGTAAACTAGCACCTCACTGTGGCTGTCATGTTTTTTAACAAATCACAATGGCTTGAACAAACTTGGTAAAGGGTAACCCAAGGAACATTTCTGTGAAATTGTTTGAAAATCGATCCGGTGGTTTCTTACACAAAGATGTTTTAAGTTTTTACTAGAGCTTATATATTAAACTAACCCCACCCCCTGGCCGCCATGTTATTTTATGAATCACTACGGTTTGCACAAACTTGGTGAAGAAACATTTTGGAAATTATTTTAAAATCAAGCCAGTAGTTTCTGACAAGAAGATTTTTTAAGTTTTTACTAATTAAACTTGCCCCGCCCACTGGCAGCCATGTTTCTTTATCAAGATGGCTTGAACAAACTTGGTAGAGGGTCACCCAAGGAACATTTCTGTGAAGTTATATCCTGTTTTTATCATGTTTTTTTTACAAATCACAATGGCTTCAATAATCTTGCTCTACAATTAAAACATTTTGTTTTCATTTTCACTCATTGTCTTCACAAGATTAGTCAAAAACTGTTTTTGTTTTAAACTTTTTAATTTTACATTGATTGTGAAACAACTTCTCCACAACAAATCACACTTAAAGTTTTCCTTGGTGGAACCATATGGGGATACGTGTCTCGCTCGCAGGCAACCACACATAACTGTGGCAGAGGATCTAACTAAAAACCCTTAAAGCTTGGATATGATGCTCTACCACTGGGTCATGCTCTTCACCATACCAAATGATCCATCATGCCAGAGGTTAACAAAATAGTAAGTCAGTTGCGAAAATTCTATTGTTTAAATCATTCTGAAGAACTGTCTGCGACATTTCCTGAGTTGGTACTCAATATTTGAAGCAAACTTTACCAGTACATGACCACAGATGTATCCCTGGAAAAGATCTGATTTGCTCAATTATTTTTATTAATTTCAGGAGCTGCATTGTATTTTGTACAACAACAGCAATATAAAGATGTTTAACACCACAAAAATTTATGAATGAATGGGGTTTTATGGGCCTCACTAACCAATTACCTCCCATTAGTGACGGTAGCAAGATTATTGTAAATGTAATATTTCAGAAGAAAAATGTAACAATTTAGGATGAAAAATGTTATATTTCCAAAGAAAAATGTCATAATTTAGAAGAAATAACACAAGAATATTAATTTGGGTACTGATACTCAATGCTTATCATGTGTTGATTGAAAAAATAAGGAAATTGCAACAAAATTTTGGATTGAGCAAGTACATTTTTGAAAAAAAAAAAATTTTCTCGGAATTTTCAAATGGTAGAGACATCTCAAACTGCTTGGGAAGGTGTTTGGAATGAAATATCCTTGTTGTGACAATCACGATTATGTTAATTTATGATGAGCAAAAACATAAAAAAAATATGCTTAACAGTTTTTATTGAAAATTACATGGCCTAAACAACAAGTGCAAATCTACTTCATAGTAAACAATGTATTTCGGAATTTTCACATTGTAGAGACATCTCAAACAGCTTGGAAGGTGTTTGGAATGAAATATCCTTGTTGTGACATCACGATAATGTTAATTTATGATGAGCATAAATATCAAAACAATTATGTGTGTGTCAAATAGGCAGGATATATATAGGAAAAAAAATAAATGTTTTAAGCCAATTTAATTTTTTTTTTTTAAACAATCCAGATATATTCCCTTTAAATGATGTTTGTAAATGGAATAAAGAACTTCAAAAAGTGAAAAAAAAATGTATTGAAGGGAAACAGTTTTCTATTTTTATTGAATCCCCCACCCAGCAACAGTCTCTGTGATGATTGATATACAAAATTGTGTCTCATTATCATTCGTTTCTCACCACTGATTCAAGTGAGAAAGTTTTCAGTTACTTGCGGAGATGGGGTGTGCTCGAGTACTGGTTAATCCCAGGAAGCAGCGGTTAGGTTTACTGATCGTCAGTTAGCCCTCGATGGCATAAAAATGATGCTAAATAATCAATCAATCAATCAATCAATCAACTATTTTTATTGACTAGTTATCCTTCAAATCCAAAGCTTCTTTTTCATGTTTCTAACCAATGTACCAAATTTCAATAAAATATCTCAAGCAAACTGAAATTATTAAGTAGAAACTTTTTGTCTAAATGTGACCATGCCCTACCATGCCCTAGTTTACCTCAAAACCTATCCTAAATTTCATTTTCATGCTATGAAAAATACACACACCATTTCATCCAAATACATTAATGGAAATGTAAGTTACTGAGCCGAAACTGTTTTTCTATTTTGAGTGACAATGACCTTGACCTCAACATAATTTAAGCCTCTAATTTGTGTTATGAGCCTTTATACAAAATTTATCAAAATGTCTTAAAGGAAATTAAAGTTATTGAGCAGAAACTGTTTTTCTTATTTTAGTAACAATGACCTTGATCTTGACCTGATTAATCTCAAAATCCCAAGCTTTCATTTTGTGTTAGGAACCTATACACACAATTCCTTCAAAATATCTTAAAGGAAACAATTTTATTTTAGATATTGCCTTTCACTGTTTTTTTTAATAATGGGGTATAAAAATGAAATGGCCACAATTTTATTATCTTCATTCCATCATTTGTATTGTAGCTGGAGGTTAAACTTCAAAATGAGAAGAGTCTTCATTATACAACTATACATAATTTGAGAAGAGTCAGTCAACTTCAATATACAACTTTACATAATTTTAAGAAGAGTCAGTCAACTTCATTATACAACTAAACATAATTTGAGAAGAGTCAGTCAACTTCATTATACAACTATACATAATTTGAGAAGTCAGTCAACTTCATTACACAACTATACATTATTTGAGAAGTCAGTCAACTTTATAATACAATATACATAATTTGAGAAGTCCATTAACTTCATTATACAACTATACATAATTTGAGAAGTCAGTCAACTCCATTACACAACTTTAAATAATTCGAGAAGCCAGCCAACTTCATTATACACTTAGAATTTGATTGATTGAATAGTTAGCATAATTCTTATGCCATCAATTGCTAACAGACGCTCAGTTTACCTTACCATTGTTTCTGGGCTTCTGAAAGGTCAACCATGCAGTACTCGAGCACACCACATTTTCGAAAGTAACTGATACTTTCCAAATTGAATCAGTGGTGAGAGATGAACGGTAATGAGACACAATGTTATATATTTATTATACAGGAAACTGTTGCTGGGTGGAGATTCAAACTTATGACCCCTGGATTAATAGTCAGGCTCATTAATGACTGAGCTAATTAGGACATTACTTCAATAATGTTATAATTCATTTATTCTGTTCATGTTGTTTTTATTTTATTTTTTTTTTTTGTCTTTGATATTAAATAACTTCATGAAAATCTCTTTATACATATTTTGAAGTAATTGTAATTTTGGCAAGCAAATTCTGTGAATTTATGTTCTCTGTTTTTTCAAAAGATTTGATTCAGTAATTGCACCAAAAAAATTAAATTTTTCACAAATTAAAGGGGCATAACTGCAGAACGACAAATGCCACAATCCCAAAATTGAACTTTGCCTGTGTTTTATCATTATTAACATTGTATTAAAATTTCAAAGGATTTGATTCAGGCATTTTTAAGTTATTGCATGGAAACCTTAAAATGTGTAACAGATTAAAGCAACACATCCACGTTTGAACTTTTAAAAATAATTTTTTAATTGAGTTATGAGCACATTTCCCATACAAACATATGATCAATTAGCTGTATATGAGCATATAAACACAATCCCGAATAAAATGATGCCCAAATTATAATGCGTGACTTACACTTTATAAAACAAGCGTGTAACTCACCCGAGTCATAAAAAATTGTCAAAATGACTTTCAAGGCAGGTAAAGTACACTACGCACTAAAACATGAAGTTTTTTAATATGACTCGCATAATTCAATTTGAAGCCAAGTTGGAATCCTCGGCAACTTAAAAATAATTTATAAAGCGTTTGTCACGCTTTATAATTTGGACATCATTTTTTAATATTTCTAAAGTGTTCTGGATAGTGTTTGTTAGCACATATACAGCTCACTGACCATATATTTATGTATGGGAAATGTGCTCACAACTCAATTGAAAAACTTTTTAAAAAAGTTTAAAAGTGGATGTGTTGCTTTAACAGAAATTACGATTTTTTACAAATGAAAGGGGCACAACTCTACAATGCCTCAAGTCACAACCCCGAAAATTAAACTTAGCCTGTGTTTCGTCATTATACACATTGTATAAACATTTCAAAAGATTTGATTATGGCATTCTTAAATAATTGCATGGAAACCAAAGTGTGACAAATGGACGGACAGACCCAAATAAGTGTCTCCCGCTTTTCAAAAAGTGGGGGACAATAAAATAGTGACTGATAAGCCTTATTAGGCTGCGTTTTCTTAATATTTTTGCTTAAGTTGAAAATCTAAGATATATTGTACCTGTCACTTTAATAAATAAATGATATATATATATGTATATGCATAATTTGAGAAGAGTTTGCCAACTTCACTATGAAATTTAACATAGTTTGAAATATGTAAAATGTGTACTCTTGAAACTCTACAAATTCATTTAGTAATGAAAAGTAAACTCGGTGCATACCTATATATCTAATTTATTGACAGTCTTTATGATTTCATATGATTTACACAGGTTATATTTAGGGTTATATAAAACCAATAATGCAGCACTCTATTTTATAACCTCAAACACAGCAAGTGTCAAATTTGATAGTCACATGCCAAGCTATTTTTAAACTTTTCACAGCAGTATTAACAATTTGTGTAGGAAATGTCCTTATTCAGGATGCACACTTACATGTGTATATAAATTCATTTGAAAATTTCTTAATTATTCATCATATTGCCACATGGAATTATTTAACATACCATGTGTTTTTTCTATAAAAAGAAATTGCCAAAAAATGTTTTCTGACATAATATACTGGACAAAACAGCGTCCCTTTCAACAATTTTTCAGTGATATCGCGAAGGGTCTCTTGAGACAATATTCTGAGCGCTTTCACACTGGAGTATCATGCCGCAGACACATGGTACGATACCCCACCCAGTCACATTATACTGACACCGGGCCGACCAGACCTAGAACACTCCTCTAAATGCTGAGGGCCAAGCAAGGAAGCTTCTAGTACCATTTTTAAAGTCTTTGGTATAACCCGGCCGGGGATCGAACCCACGGCCTTCCTCATGCCAGGCGGACACTCTACTACTAAAAGAAGATTGTTATGTAAAATCAATACATAAGTGTCTGTACATGCCATATACAAATGATGATACGTTACTCAATAATTGACCAAAGATATTAAACAGAAAAAAGTGGCCTGTTAGCTGTTCCAGTCAGTATATATTACCGAATCCAATTTAAAAAGCGCCACCCTTAAGATTTGTTGCTGGGGTGGTGTTTCAACAGGATTTGATAAAAAAAAAAATTATATCAAGGAAAAAGCACTGACGATATGTGAAAATGACTACGCATATTCATGTTAGTTTAGTGTGAAGTGCACGTATCAATAACAATGGTGACTTCTGATTAAACTCCTTGTATTTACACCTTTACATGGCGTCAAGTTGTTTGCTGTCATAGCGGCAACTGTAATACTTAGAATACATAGTCGCTGACTGTATACCCCGACCCCTCCCCATGTCACAGGTTGACGTCACACAGTATATCAATCATTTTCCTGAATTACAGTTGTGTAAACCTGTGTAAGTGGTCACCTCTATTAAGCAGCCACCTGTCTTAAGCAACCATATTCTATTTCCCATTTCTATGCTTTCAGAGTAAATTAACCTGTATTAAGCAAAAATCCTGTCTTAAAAGGCCACTTTTACTTATTCCCTTGACTGGCTGCTTGAGACAGGTTTTACTGTATAAATTTATGCTTATTCAATGATCCCAGTAAATTGAAATTGAAGTTGTCAACATGGTCTGAAAATGACTATGTTTGCATATATAACTCATTAAAAGCAACATGGCTTAGAAATAGAAGACAACTTTTAGAAAAAAGCAATTATGTTAGCATAGCTAAAAACATTTTAGATGTAACAAAAGTATCTGTCTGTGGAAGTATGAATGTTAAAGAAATCTTATCAAGTGTAACAAACACTTTTTAGAAAGATTTTTTAAAATCACATATTGAAATTTTAAAGGTTCATCCACCTATTAATGATGAAACATTCTTATCAGTGCATAGCAATTTTATATCTCCATATGTTATTTACACACCATTGTACTCAATTTTGCAGTTCAGTCCTACCACATGACAAGATAAAAATTGTTAAACTAAAACAAAAAAGCTATAATACCATATATATTATAATTTATGCGAACATTTACCTTCAATAATTATAAAATCCCGGGAACTTGTATGTGTATGTTGTATATGTAACAATATCCTTATATGTGAGTGACAAGTGCTACAAGGTACCACAAAACCAGTACAGATATCTGATTCACTTAGCCACGACATAAATGCCTTCATGTACTTATCACATCGACAAGCGTGACAGATTAGCGCCCTCAGGTCAAATAATAGCACGCTTCTCTAAATATTTCGAAATTTAGACTAAGATCAATTTTTGTGTGTACTTTTTACAAATGGCCATATGATATTTGTTTAGGTTACTTAAAAAAGAAAATTGTATTTGCCACTTCCAACCCATACCATGTATGTAAATAAAAAAAAAAAATTCTTCATTTTTTTGGTAATCAATCAGAGAATATTTTTAGCTTTTTTCACTTTGTTTGCATAGCTTGGCCTACACTCAACAAATTTACATAATTATATCATGACATTGTTGTCTAAGAAGGAAAATTAATTGTAAAATTTTCACAATTTAATTAAAAAAGCTCTTTCAATAAGAAAAAATACCCTTGGAAATATTATTGTTTTGCAAGATTACTGTACATGTAATGAATTGTTATTTGTGTAACTTTTGTTATATACATGTATGTATACAATATGTATTGTCATTGCCATATTTCTTTATAAAACTAAACCGCAGTGTGGTCTAGTGGTAGAGCGTCCACCTCGCATGCGGAAGGTCGTGAGTTCGATCCCCGGCCGATTCATACCAAAGACTTTAAAAATGGTACTAGAAGCTTCCTTGCATGGCTCTCAGCATTTAGAGGAGAGTTCTAGGTCTGGTCGGTCCAGTGTCAGTATAATGTGACTGGGTGGGGTATCATACCATGTGTCTGCGGCATGATACTCCAGTGTAACAGCGCTTAGAATACTGTCTCAAGTAGACACCGAGACTGAAAAATTGTTGAAAGCGACACCAAACAACAACTTTATAAAACTAAAAGTAAATGGCCAGATAAATTTTGCTGACTGCTGAAAAAACTTTTAACATTTTAAAGAAACGTAATGAATGAGAATACTTTGAATGAACACCATCTGTGAAAATGTTTGCCAGATATTTGCTGACAGTGGTTCTGTTAAAGATTTGTTCTGAGGTCTACCTTCATTAATAAAACTCAAAATTGATAGTATTAACATAAAATTATATATAAATCATCAGTCAATCAAAGGACATAACTCTGTCAATTCTGATCCAATATAGCTAGTTCAACAACTTGTCTGAGCATTCATGGTCAGTAACATGTTGATGAAAGTTGGTCATCATCTGTTGAAAACTAAAGGTGATACATGCAGTGTTTCCAAGGCAAAAATCAACATTTTTACAGCAATCAGTCAAGGGCCATAACTCTGTCCATTCTCATCCGATGTGCCAGTTCAAGAATTTGTATAAGCTTTTAGGAATATAAACACTGGCCAAATTTGGTCAAAACTGGATGAAAACTGGCCATTCTTGTCTAATGTGGCCAGTTTAAGTATGTGTTTAAGTTTTTAGGAATATAATCACCCTGACCAGATTTGGTCAAGATTGGATGAAAACTGGCCATTTTTGTCTGATGTGGCCAGTTCAAGAACGTGTTTAAGTTTTTAGGAATATAATCACCCTGACCAGATTTGGTCAAGATTGGATGAAAACTGGTCATTTTTGTCTGATGTGGCCAGTTCAAGAACGTGTTTAAGTTTTTAGGAATATAATCACCCTGACCAGATTTGGTCATGATTGGATAAAAGTGGCCATTCTTGTCTAATGTGGTCAGTTCAAAAATGTGTAAAAGTTTTTATGAATATAATCACCCTGACCAAATTTGGTCAAGATTGGATGAAAATTGGCCATTCTTGTCTGATGTTGCCTGTTTAAAAAAAGTTTTTATGAATATAAACAGTTACACCCTGACAAAATCTGGACAAGACAGGATGAAAACTGGCCATTCTTGCCTGATGTGGCCAGTTCAAGAACGTGTATAAGTTTTTAAGGAATATAAACACTCTGACCAAATCTGGTCAAGATTGGATGAAACCTCAAGGTGCAACAGCATTTGCAAATAACAAATGGACAATGAGTAATTGACAATGGAACAAGAGGCCAAAGATAGTGGCCATAGCACTTTTTGAAATTCTACTATGCAATAGAAACATCGGGGCGGGGTCATTTTTAACTCCAGGGACACCATTTGAACAAATCTAACAAAACTATAGTTGGTCATCATTATTACATAAACATTTTGAAAATCTGATGGACCGTTCATGAGAAGAAGATTTTTTTAAATTTTGGACTATTTTTAGTAATAGTGGCCATCTTGAATTTTAGATAGAAAAAATAAATCTTTTGTATAGTCTCCTATGCAATAGAAACATTCATGTGAAGTTTCAGTTTAATTGGCCTAGTGGTTTCAGAATAAATGAAAAAAAAAGAGAATTTTCTGTTTTCCCGCAGTATCCTTATGTAAAATTGTAAGTCCCCTTACAGAGACCCTATATATTTTAGCCCCTAAATTCTTATCTGCAATCAAACCCCTACACTTAGGGATAATTTATATCAAATATGTACAAATCTGACATACTGGTTCTTAAGAAACAATTTTACTAATTCCCAATTTGTACCCTTTTGGGGCCCCTCCTGACCACTTAAGACATAGGAACCCAGTCATTTTTACAAATCTTAACCTCCTTTACATAACAATGCTTTAGTGAAGATATAGGCAAAATTATTTCCATTTAAAAAAAAATAAAAATATATTATATTGACATGTGTCCCCTAATTGAACTCTCAGGGCAAGGTCATTTTTAACCCTAGGGACACCATTTGAACAAATCTTACAGAACTATAGTTGGTCATCATTACTACATAAACATTTTGAAAATCTGTTGGGCCGTTCATGAGAAGAAGATTTTTTAAGTTTTGGACTATATTTAGTAATGGCGGCCATCTTGACTTTCAGATCGAAAAAAAAAATCTTCTGTATAGTCTCCTATGCAATAGAAACACCCATGAAAAGTTTCAGTTTAATTAGCCTAGTGGTTTAAGAACAGATGAAAGAAAAAGAGAATTTTCTGTTCTGGCCCCTATAAATTTTAGCCCCTAAGTTCATATTTTGCAATCAAACCCCTACACAAAGGGATAATTTATGCAAAGTATGAACAAATCTGACATACCGGTTCTTAAGCAAACAAATTCAGTAATTCCCAATTTTTACCCTTTTGGGGCCCCTCCTGACCCCTTAAGACAGTGGAACCAAGTCATTTTTACAAATCTGAACCTCTTTCACCAAACAATGCTTCTGTGAAGATATAGGCAAAATCATTTCCATTTTAAAAAAAAAAAAAAAAAATAAATAAATATTATAATGACATGTGTCCCCAAATTGAACCCTTGGGGCAGGGTCATATTTAACCCTAGGGACACCATTTGAACAAATCTAACAAAACTATAGTTGGTCATCATTACTACATAAACATTTTGAAAATCTGTTGGGCCGTTCATGAGAAGAAGATTTTTTAAGTTTTGGACTATATTTAGTAATGGCGGCCATCTTGACTTTCAGATCTTGACTTTGCGTCTCCTACGCAACAGAAACACCCATGTGAAGTTTCAGTTTAATTGGCCTAGTGGTTTCAGAGAAAGTGCTGTTAACAGACGACAGACGACAGATGGCAGACGTCAGATGACAGACGACGGATGACAGACAACGAGCCATCGCATAAGCACTTCTGGCCTTTGGCCAGTAGAGCTAAAAATTACCATGACATATTAGCCATTCCGGCATTTGACCAGTAGAGCTGAAAATGACAAAATTACCTCAGAATGTTTTTAACCCAAACAACCTATTTTGTACATATTACCAGCAATTCCTTTCAAAGCTTTTTTTTATGCAACCCAACAAAACAGGATTTACCATTCAACATTAGCATGATGTAAAACAACACTTACTTTTTTTTACGTATCAATTTTAAATTCCACAAAGAAATTCTTGTCTGTCTATATTTGGTGTTATTTAACTCTGTAAAGATACAAAACAAAACTTGTAATAAAATGATAATATTCTCATATTGCATTATAATGAACTAATATTATTCTCAACAAAATTACAATATTCCGAAGTTAAATAACAACAATGTTTGAATTACAACAAACTAACACTATTCTTATATCGAATTACAACAAACTAATACAATTATTAAATTGAATTACAACAAACTAATACTATTCTTATATTGAATTACAGTGAGCTAACACTATTATTTATTGAATTACAATGAAATAACACTATTCTCAACAAGCTAACAATATTATGAAGTTGAATTACAACAATGTTTGAATTACAACAAACTAACAAAATTCTTACACTGAATTACAACAAACTAACACTATTCTTATATTGAATTACAACAAACTAACACTATAAATCCAATACACTAAGTACTGTGAAACAATGTCATCCTATTTTTAGATGGAACCTATAATTAGTTTTTTTAATGGACACTAAACTAAGTACAAAGTTGTAACACAAACAATAACTACCTGTATTGGATGATTCTGAATGTAATCAATCATTTGAGATAAGGGTATTTGGTTTATAGTACAATATATCAGTATTAACATTCAGGTGAATAATGAAGTGCTATGAGTCATCACAACTACCGAAAACACAGGAAACAAAATACTACAGAAATCTTGTTAACAACTTCCTGTACCAATAATCAGTACACATCTTGTTTTCGACATGACAAATGAGCACATTTACAACTTTCAAACAACACTGAGACATCCACATTGCCTGTTAAACAGATTAAAACAAGAAAATATTGGTGGAACCAATGGATGCTCCCCCAAAGTGAGTGTTTGACTCTGTACCACATGGTAATGATATTGAAGAGGGGAAGTAACTGTGAGAGTTTTAAACAGAAGTCAATACATGATTTTTTATTTCATGATAGAATACATTGTACAACATACTTTGAAATAGGTCATTTTGATGCATCCTAGCAAGTTTCATAAAATTCCAACATGGGTTTGTAGAGAAATAGCGCAAAAGATTTGGTCACAGACTCAATTAAAGGGTCATAACTCCATGAATTATCATCGAACCAGAACACAAAGACAAAAAGGGCATCTGCACTTGGTAGTGATGCATCCTAGCAAGTTTCATAAAGTTCCAACCTGAGGTTGAAGAGAAATAGTGGGGACAAGAATTTGGTCACAGACTCAATTAAAGGGCCACAACTCCATGAAAAATCATCGAACCAGAACACAAAGACAATATGCGCATCTCCACTTGGTAGTGATACATCCTAGCAAGTTTCATAAAATTCCAACATGGGGTTGTAGAGAAATAGTGCGGACAATAATTAATCTCAGACAGAATTAAAGGGCCATAACTCCTTGAACAATCACCGAACCGAAACACAAAGACAATATGCGCATCTTCACTTAGTTATGATACATCCTAGCACGTTTCATAAAATTCCAGCCAGAGGTTGTACAGAAAGAGCCTGGACAAGAACTTGGGGACGCAAGGAAGAAGCGGCGACTATATGCTTCCCCCCTTTGAGTGAGCATAACAACAAGCCGTTTAATGATGACTGGTTAAACAGATTAAAAACAGCAATGTGGTACCAGTCAAGCTCATGTGACTGACTGATTAACAACTTAAAATTATTAATGTTGTACCAGTCAAGCTTGTGTGGCTGACTGATTAAACAGCTTAAAAACAGCAATGTGGTACCAGTCAAGCTCATGTGGCTGACTGATTAAACTGCTTGAAAACAGCAATGGGACACCAGTTAAGCTCATTAAAAACAGCAATGTGTTACCAGTCAAGCTTGTGTGGCTGACTGATTAAACAGCTTAAAAACAGCAATGTGGTACCAGTCAAGCTTCTGTGGCTGACTGATTAAACAACTTAAAACAGCAATGTGGTACAGGTCAAGCTTATGTGACTGACTAATCAAACAGCTTAAAAACAGCAATATGGTACCAGTCAAGTCCAGTGACTGACTGGTTAAACATCTTAAAAACAGCAATGTAGTACCAGTCAAGTTATAGTGACCGACTGATTATTTAACTTAAAACAGCAATGTGGTACCAGTCAAGCTCATGTGAGTGACTGATTAAACAGCTTAAAAACAAAAATGTCGTACCAGTCAAATTTATGGAGTTCACTGATAAATAGAACAGTCTATATGATCGGCACTGTCCTTTCATTTATTGATTCACTTGATCATGTCACTTGATTAAACACAAGCGAACAGCTTTCAGATGTGTTTGCTCTATTAACAACATTTAAAGAAAACATGTCATTCAGTTGACATAAACATATATGACTTCTGCTATCAAACATTTGCAAACAAATGAAATGTTTAAGTGGACTGAATGCAGCCCAGAGTCAAGATGATGTGATTCATTTATAAGCTCCAAACAATAACATTATGATAACATAGTCAAGTTGATGTGGTTGATATATAAACTCCAAACAATAACATTGTGATACCAGAGTCAAGGTGATGTGATTGATTTATAATCTCCAAACAATAACATTGTTATTCCAGAGTCAAGATATGATTGATTTATAAACTCCAAACAATAACATTGTTATTCCAGAGTCAAGTTGATGTGGTAGATATATAATCTCCAAACAATAACATTGTTATTCCAGAGTCAAGTTGATGTGGTTGATATATAAACTCCAATCAATAACATTGTGATACCAGAGTCAAGATGATGTGGTTGATATATAAACTCCAAACAATAACATTGTGATACCAGAGTCAAGGTGATGTGATTGATTTATAATCTCCAAACAATAACATTGTTATTCCAGAGTCAAGATATGATTGATTTATAAACTCCAAACAATAACATTGTTATTCCAGAGTCAAGTTGATGTGGTCGATATATAATCTCCAAACAATAACATTGTTATTCCAGAGTCAAGTTGATGTGGTAGATATATAATCTCCAAACAATAACATTGTTATTCCAGAGTCAAGTTGATGTGGTTGATATATAAACTCCAATCAATAACATTGTGATACCAGAGTCAAGATGATGTGGTTGATATATAAACTCCAAACAATAACATTGTGATACCAGAGTCAAGGTGATGTGATTGATTTATAATCTCCAAACAATAACATTGTTATTCCAGAGTCAAGATATGATTGATTTATAAACTCCAAACAATAACATTGTTATTCCAGAGTCAAGATGATGCGGTTGATTTATATACTCCAAACAATAACATTGTTATTCCAGAGTCAAGATGATGTGTTTGATATATAAACTCCAATCAATAACATTGTGATACCAGAGTCAAGATGATGCGGTTGATTTATAAACTCCAAACAATAACATTGTGATGCCAGAGTCAAGTTGATGTGGTTGATATATAAACTCCAAACAATAACATTGTTATTCCAGAGTCAAGATATGATTGATTTATAAACTCCAAACAATAACATTGTTATTCCAAAGTCAAGTTGATGTGGTTGATATATAAACTCCAAACAATAACATTGTTATTCCAGAGTCAAGATGATGCGGTTGATTTATAATCTCCAAACAATAACATTGTTATTCCAGAGTCAAGTTGATGTGGTTGATATATAAACTCCAATCAATAACATTGTGATACCAGAGTCAAGATGATGCGGTTGATTTATAAACTCCAAACAATAACATTGTGATGCCAGAGTCAAGTTGATGTGGTTCATTTATAAACTCCAAACAATAACATTGTAATGCCAGAGTCCAGATCATGTAGACGTACAGCAACTTTCCCCCCCCCCCCCCCCCCCCCCTGGATACTTAGAAATGTCACAGATTGAAGTCAATCTACAGAACAGCAAGCATCACTTGTTATCGGTTAACTTTACACTATTATCCTTTTTTTCATCTGAAATTGTGACAAGAAAAGCCTATTTAATTACTGATAAGGTCTTAATGAAGTTGTTAGTGTAATGAAGTTGGCATATTTACTGTGACATTATCCTGGCTTTTGAGCTTCCTTGCTGGGAGAGAGACCAATGCTGACACTGATAAAATTAATGAATTCGCTGATCTTCCTGATTGCCTACCCTAACAAATTGGAAGAACAAAACACACATTGTTTTATTATCACGCAAACATAAGAGTTTTGCAAACATCTCCCCTATTACCAATTTGGATCTGAGAAATAAAAGAATAAAAAAATCGATATGAAACCTGCAAACTGTCAAACTAAGGTAATTGTAATGTGATTTGTTTGTGAAACAATCATCAAACAATATTGTTTGTTACACACTTCAAAGATTTCTCAGATCCAAATACAGTCAAACCTGTGTAAGCGGTCACATCTTTTAACCAGCCATCTGTCTTAAGCAGCAACTTTTACTATTTCTCATTCCTATGCTTTCAGAGCAAATTAACCTGTATTAAGCAACAACTTATCTTAAAAGACCACTTTTACTCCTTCCCTTGACTGGCTGCTTAAGACAGGTTGGACTGTACCTTTCTCGCCCAACACCCTATTTTGTAAAATACTTCATATGAAGCTACTGATGTTTAAACCATATTTACACATATTTCAATTTGTTATGATTGAAGATAACCAATATAAAGAGAAATATAATATGTATATATTATACATACACACACAGGAATATTATATCATGTTATGCCACATAAACATGACACTGCGCAAAATAATTTCTTTCACAAATCAGTAACATACAGATTAATTTTAGAAAAAAATCAGCACAACAAAGTTAAAAAAAAGAAAGTGACTAATCCACAATAGCTGGTGTTTGGTGTCATTTCCACAATTTTGCAGTCATATTACGAGTGTGAACTTGGGACAGTATTTTAAGCGATGCCACTCTGGAGTATCATGCTGCAGACACATGGTATGATACCCACCTAGAACTATCCTCTAAATGCTTAACTCTAAGTGATGCCACTCTGGAGTATCATGCTGCAGACACATGGTATGATATCCACCTAGAATTATCCTCTAAATGCTTAACTCTAAGTGATGCCACTCTGGAGTATCATGCTGCAGACACATGGTATGATACCCACCTAGAACTATCCTCTAAATGCTTAACTCTAAGTGATGCCACTCTGGAGTATCATGCTGCAGACACATGGTATGATATCCACCTAGAATTATCCTCTAAATGCTTAACTCTAAGTGATGCCACTCTGGAGTATCATGTTGCAGACACATTGTATGATATCCACCTAGAATTATCCTCTAAATGCTTAACTCTAAGTAATGCCACTCAAGAGTATCATGCTGCAGACACATGGTTTAATATCCACCTAGAACTATCCTTTAAATGCTGAGCTCTAAGCGATGCCACTCTGGAGTATCATGCTGCAGACACATGGTATGATATCCACCTAGAATTATCCTCTAAATGCTTAACTCTAAGTGATGCCACTCTGGAGTATCATGCTGCAGACACAAGGTATGATACCCACCTAGAATTATCCTTTAAATGCTGAGCTCTAAGTGATACCACTCTGGAGAATCATGCTGCAGACACATGGTATGATATCCACCTAGAATTGTCCTCTAAATGCTGAGCTCTAAGTGATGCCACTCCGGAGTATCATGCTGCAGACACATGGTTTAATATCCACCTAGAACTATCCTTTAAATGCTGAGCTCTAAGCGATGCCACTCTGGAGTATCATGCTGCAGACACATGGTTTAATATCCACCTAGAATTATCCTCTAAATGCTTAACTCTAAGTGATGCCACTCTGGAGTATCATGCTGCAGACACAAGGTATGATATCCACCTAGAATTATCCTTTAAATGCTGAGCTCTAAGTGATGCCACTCTGGAGAATCATGCTGCAGACACATGGTATGATATCCACCTAGAATTGTCCTCTAAATGCTGAGCTCTAAGCGATGCCACTCTGGAGTATCATGCTGCAGACACAAGGTATGATACCCACCTAGAATTATCCTTTAAATGCTGAGCTCTAAGTGATGCCACTCTGGAGAATCATGCTGCAGACACATGGTATGATACCCACCTAGAATTATCCACTAAATGCTGAGCTCTAAGTGATGCCACTCCGGAGTATTATGCTGCAGACACATGGTATGATACCAACTTAGAACTATCCTCTAAATGCTGAGCTCTAAGCTATGCCACTCTGGTGTATCATGCTGCAGACACATGGTATGATATCCACCTAGAATTGTTCTCTAAATGCTGAGCTCTAAGTGATGCCACTCTGGAGAATCATGCTGCAGACACATGGTTTGATATCCACCTAGAACCATCCTCTAAATAATGATCTCTAAGCGATGGAACTCTGGAGTATCATGCTACAGACACATGGTATGATTCCCACCTAGAACTATCCTCTAAATGCTGAGCTCTAAGCGATGCCACTCTGGAGAATCATGCTGCAGACACATGGTTTGATATCCACCTAGAACCATCCTCTAAATAATGATCTCTAAGCGATGACACTCTGGAGTATCATGCTGCAGACACATGGTATGATATCAACCTAGAACCATCCTCTAAATGCTGAACTCTAAGTGATGCCACTCTGGAGTATCATGCTGCAGACACATGGTATGATATCCACCTAGAACCATCCTCTTAATGCTGAGCTTTAAGCGATGCCACTCTGGAGTATCATGCTGCAGACACATGGTATGATATCAACCTAGAACCATCCTCTAAATGCTGAGCTCTTAGCGATGCAACTCTGGAGTATCATGCTGCAGACACATGGTATGATATCAACCTAGAACCATCCTCTAAATGCTGAGCTCTTAGCGATGCCACTCTGGAGTATCATGCTGCAGACACATGGTATGATATCCACCTAGAACTATCCTCTTAATGCTGAGCTCTAAGCTATGCCACTCTGGTGTATCATGCTGCAGACACATGGTATGATATCCACCTAGAACCATCCTCTAAATGCTGAGCTCTTAGCGATGCCACTCTGGAGTATCATGCTGCAGACACATGGTATGATATCCACCTAGAACCATCCTCTAAATGTTGAGCTCTAAGCGATGACACTCTGGAGTATCATGCTGCAGACACATGGTATGATATCAACCTAGAACCATCCTCTAAATGCTGAGCTCTTAGCGATGCCACTCAAGAGTATCATGCTGCAGACACATGGTATGATATCAACCTAGAACCATCCTCTAAATGCTGAGCTCTTAGCGATGCCACTCTGGAGTATCATGCTGCAGACACATGGTATGATATCAACCTAGAACCATCCTCTAAATGCTGAGCTCTAAGCGATGCCACTCTGGAGTATCATGCTGCAGACCACGCTCTACCACAAGACCACCACTGTGTATCATGATATTAACTTGTAGAAATATGTTAAGTTTGTTTTATTGAAATGAAATTTACTCTGCATGCGGCCTCTCTTTTGTTTTTCTGATATATATTATTATAAGACAATCATGGTTATTGTTTTATTAAAATACAGTCAAACCTGTATAATCAGGCACCTCTATTAAGCAGCCATTTGCCTTAAGCAGCCACATTTGCTATTTCACATTTCTATGGTTTCATTACAAATTAACCTGTATTAAGCAACAACCTGTCTTAAAAGACCACTTTTGCTCCTTCCCATAATTGACTGTTTAAGAAAGGTTTGACTGAATCTTATTAATGACAATAATGGTGTTGTGATTTATTCAGATTGTGAACAATATTCAAGGAACATATCGCACTCCGGTTGTGAATATTTTCTGGGCCTTTGTAAGATATTTTCTGATGGTAAATATGCTGTTAATGTACATTCAATGTTGATTTACAAATTATAAAATAATACCTACAGCATTCAATGATAAAATAATACCTATGGTATTCAACGATAAAAAGAATAAATCCTGTAACAATAAATGCATGCTACTTTGTCATCTAATTTGGACAGTATATGGAAATTCACATCCTTCATAGGCCAAATCCTAAACCGATATATATATAACCATGACCTTCTGAACACTTCTGTTAAGTTAATTGGTCCATGCATGCGGAAATTGCAGAGCAGACACGAAAGAGGTATGTACAGACTGACATAGTCAAGAAATCAATATATTAAATTGCGTGTCTTGAGTGGTCTACAGTGCAATTTCTCACAATCCCCTAAAAAAAATATTACCTCAAAAATTTTACCAAATCATTCGAGGGTCCTCCATGGCCAAGTGATCTAAGGCGCTGTCTCAAGATCACTTACCTCTCACCGCTAAGGTCTTAGGTTTAATTCCCGCTAGCTCCAAAAACTTTATGTGAGAAAGTTTACCAGTTACTTGAAGAAGGACGGTGGTTCTACTCAGTCTGAGGTCTTCCACCACCAGTAAAACTGAATATGCCATATATAACCTGAAATGTGTTGAAAATGGCGTTAAACCCTATCCAAAAAAAAAGTATATAAATAAATAAAAATTATAAAATCACTTTATCCAAAATATAATTCCATCTGCAAACAAACAGACAGGAGACAATAATCCTATAAACTATAAAGTCAAGTACAACAGCTTCTTACTGTCTCCAGGCAGTGAAAAGGATTAAGGAACGGTGAACAAATATGAAACATCAGCACAGGGGTACCTACAGTGATGGTAGAAACTATATATTACTAGTACTAGCATGTTATTTGATAATGTTGTCTTCCCTTTGAATGTTTTAATTGGGTTCATTTTTAATTTACTAATATAATTTAATCTTTCATTTTTACCAACACAGAAACAGTATAATTTGTCTTAAGCAGTCAGTCAAGGGAAGGAGGAAAATTGGTCTTTTAAGACAGGTTGTTGCTTAATACAGGTTAATATGCTCAGAAAGCATAATTATGGCTGCTAAAGACACTGTTGCTGCTACCACTTGCTCATGTTTGAATGTACATGCAAAATAGTGATGTCGCTAGCAAGGGGTGGGGGACGCTGAAGGGATATCAACAGACATGTACATATAACAGAAACGTACGTATAACAGAAATGTACATATAACATTTGTATACCCATATAATATAACAGACATGTACATATAACAGAAATGTACATATAACAGAAATATACATTTAACATTTATATACCTATATACATATAACAGACATGTACATATAACAGAAATGTATATAAAACATTTATATACCCATATACATATAACAGAAATGTACATATAACATGTATATACCCATATTCATATAACAAACATGAACATATAACATACATGAACATAAAACAGACATGTACATATAACAGAAATGTACATATAAAAAAAAATGTACATATAACATTCAATATACATATAACAGACAATAAACATATAAAAGACATGTAAAAATAACCCATATACAGTACTGTATTCCCTAAATGGTGTGTGTGTGTGTAGGTGGGCAAGTTCATCGATGCACAGTATATGTAAAGTGGATAATCGCTGTTTCTTATGCAACCAAATCATAAATATCTATATTACCTGTATCAAATAAATAAAGCTGATAACATGTTTACAACTGTTCTCAGGCAAACAAAAATTTATCATTTCTGATCACACTTATTTCTCCACATCCCGGAATACTAAGTTTCTCCCCTCCTAAGTGCTAGTTTAACCTGTCGGACAGGTCCACAACAGTATCTTATTATTATGTCCATAAAATAACACCTGCCCACAACATTTAAATATCTTATTATCATGTCCATTATATTATGATATTGATACTATCAGTATGCTATTAATGAAAACAATAAATGCTGGTACCAGCATACATTTTAGAATATTTAGATTTAGTTACAGTGACCCTGAACAGACTGTCACACAGACATGATTGGCTGATATAGAGTTAAACTATTATATGAATATATTGAGGTCATTCAGTTTATTTGAATATTAGCGTCATTTTTATGTTCATGAGAGCTGACATTATGATCAGTTAGCCTAACCACTGTTAACCACCTTTAATCCTGGACCGGTAACCAGAACTCGAGCACACCCATCTCTGTAAGTAACTGATAACTTTCTCACTTGAGGCAGTGAGAGATAAAATAATAATAATTATAACAAATAAAATGCAATGTCGTATATCAATCATCACGAACACTGTAGCCGGATAAGGTTTAAAACTCACGTGCTACTGACTGAACTAACTGGGCCTGTCTGAGAACATTAACAGAAATAGTTGAAAGATATGCAGCATATAAACGTTACATTTCAGCAGTCTGGATAGTGTTGGCTGGTCACAATAGAGGCTGAAGGTTCAATTCCCAACTATTCCCTATGTCTATTAAAACAACACTTCAGTCCTGATCCTGCCCAGGAAGCGACTCGAGAGCGGGTCTTCTTCTTTTTCAAGACTTCAGAACTCGTCATACTTTGCCATTTATGTCCTGTGTTTGCATGCAAATTTAGAGTAAACTTAAATGATATTCATACTTATACATAGTCAAAAAATGAAATAACTCAAAATTGTGTTTAAAAATATGTACATTCCCGGATCCTACCTATTATGGAAGCACTTCAGGCATGGGGATGGTTAGCCATGACCTGAATAGCACTACTGTTTCTTCGTTGAGCTTTCATCGCAATTCAGCAAAACTTAGTTATTAGTATAACTCTTTACTCCATAGACACTCGTTTTCCCGCACCAATCACGTAAGGCCTTTGAAAACAGTGCAGGAAAAGTTCAGATTGCTCAATGAGCAATCTGAACACTTCCTGCACTGTTTTCCACTCTGTCAGTTAATATAAACCTAATTCACTTATGCTGATATGTGGTGAAATAATGACTTCAATATTAGAGGTGTCCAAAGGTGGCTATATGAAGTAAAGGGATAAGGTAATATAAGTATTTTTCTAAAGGTTGACAATATAAGTGATGTACAATGTATAATTTATCTAATTATACTGAAGATTGGCTGCTATACCATAGTGTAACTTTCTAATATTTACTGCAGCGTGGTCTAGCGGAACAGCATACACCTCGCATGCAAAAGGTCATGGATTCAATCCCCGGCTAAGACTGTCTTGCAATAAAAACAAATCTCGTGATTAGGATATATTTACATACAGTAATATTAGTTAATAAACTATTCAATAAGATATCTCAGGTCAAACACAAATAGGCAATAGCGGTGGTCTAGGGGTAGAGCCTCCATCTCGCATGCAGATGGTCATGAGTTCGATCCCCAGTCGAGTCTTACCAATAACTTGAAAAAAGGTACTAGAAACTTCATCTCTTGGTGCTCAGCATTTAGAGGAAAGTTCTAGGTCTGGTCAGCCTGGTGTCAGTATAATGTGTGCAAATTTTAAGACATAGTTACAGACCAGACACGAAATATCAAAAAAATGTGACCTTGACCTCCGGGGAAAGGTTCTGGATATTACATGTTGATCAACTGAGCCAAGCATTTTTGAAATTTATCCTTAGGTGACAAAGTTACAGACCGGACACGAAATCTCAAACAGACTGAAAGTGTTGTCAAACAAAGTTAATTGTGACCTTGACCTTTGAAGTGGGAGTCTGGGTGTTACGCCTGACACATCGTCATGTTATGTTGATCATTTGTAGCAAGTATTTATAAAATCTATCAATGTATGACAAAGTAACAGTCCAGACAAAAAATCTCACACAGACTCAGTGTTGTCAAACATACTCAAAGTGTTACCTTGACCTTTGAGTATAGGTGTGGGTCTTATGCGTGACATGTCATCATGTCATGCTGATGAATTGAGCGAAGTGTTTTTGAAATTTATCCATAGGTGGCAAAGTTACAGACAGGACACGAAATCTCATACAGACTTAAAGTGTTGTCAAACAAAGTTAAATTGTGACCTTGACCTTTGAAGTGGGAGTCTTGGTATTAAGTGCAACATGGCATCATGTTATGTGGATCATATGTAGCAAGTATTTATATAATCTATTCATGCATGACAAAGCTACAGGCGGGAGACGATATCTCACACAGACTCAAAGTGTTGTCAAACAAACTCAAAGTGTGACCTTGACCTTTGAGGTACGGGTGTGGGTCTTACTCGCGACACATCGTCATGTTATGTTGATCATTTGTAGCAAGTATTAACAAAATCCATCTATGCATGACAAAGTTACAGGACGGATCGACACTGGGATTACTCTATACCATCAAAAAAAGAGGGAGGGGGGGGGAGTTATTGGATGGAAGTTATTTATTACTACATTACTTCCAGTTATATATTATTACATGTATATTTATTCTTATAATTCTTATATTTTTTTCAATTAATTGTTTGTTCTTTTTTTTTCTAGAACAACTCTTATTCAAAGGCGGATCTACACTTCAGAAAACCTGGCGTAGGCCCCCCCCCCCCCCCCCCCCCCCCCCTTTAAAATCCACTATACCGGTATTTCTACTAAAAAACATGTGTGTCTGTTCAGATTTTATGTTGTGCCCCCTAAGTCCACCCTCTCTAAACTGAAATCTTGATCCAGCCCTGTTAGTCACCTTGGAGCCAAAAACTGTTTTGGGGTATTTATATAAATTGTTACAAATGTATCCAGCTTGACAATATTTGGCATTAATTAAAAACTTTTAGTGGGAAATACTGTGTAAGGTTTTCATTGCATATTTAAGTTATACCAGCCTCAGAGTATATGCATGTGCACTTATGCCCATCATCTGATACCCATGCATGATCCATTCTGATACTCTCCATTTATCACCGTGGAATATAACACTAGCTTTGCGTGGTTTCTACCAAGCCACGATGCAACCATATGATTGTTTCTCTCACGATTTCATGAAAGGGAACATTTTCCAATCACAATACTAGTTCCAGGGAAACGCTATTTTGATAAGACCTTAATGTTAGCTGCATTTTGTTCTGTTCTGTTAAAATAAAACGATGCAGAGCTAGTGTATTTTCCCAAGAGTGATGGATGGTGTATCAGAATTGATACCCGTGGGTCTCCGACGATGGCTTATGCCATGTCCCTACTATATAACTGCAAGTAATGCATACTTGTAAATAACTTGCACCTGAACACAAGTGGGACGCGAAAGCTGACGCCAACGTAGGGGTCAGTATAAAAAACTTGCCTATTTATTGAACAATGGAGCAGACATTACCCATGGACAAAAATTCACTATCAAACATGTGATGAAATGCACCCAAAGATGGCTGACAAAGAAAGATTTTGTTTTAAAACAAAGGTAGTTTTGTACAAATTATCAGTATACATTGTATATAGAAAAATATAATTACAGAATAGAAACAATTGTAAGTAAACATTTGACAATAAATTAAACTATATATTGAAACAAGAAATGTCACTGGTAAGTGTCGCATGACCCCCAAAATGGTCGTAGAAAAAAAAACAATATAATTATGTTATAATAGGTAGCGATGTATCCATGAGTATAAAGAGTAATGGACTGATGTTTCAGACTAGACATGCAATTTCATGTTTTTTTACATTAAAGCATGACCTTGACATTTGTGTAACCTTGACCTTGACATCTGATGTAATGGTCTGGGTATTTCAACAGTTAAATGCAGCTGAAACATCATCATGACATGCTGATGTCATGACTTGTGTCAAGCTATTTTAAAATCCCTAAATGTAACACAAAGTTACAGATCAATTGTTGATAAATTGAGCCAAATGTTTTTGAAATCCATCCATGTATGATAAAGTTAAAGGACGGACTTGAAATCTCAAACAGATTCAAAGTGTTGTCATACATACTAAAAGTGTGACCTTGACCTTTGAGGTATGGGTTTAAGTCTTATTTATGATACATCATCATGATTGTCATCTTGATAAATTGAGCCAAGTTAAAGGCAAAGTCACAGACCAGACACACAATATCAAACAAATTAAAAGTGTGACCTTGATCTTTGAGGAAAAGTTCTGGGTCTTACATGCGACACTTAATTATGGCATGTTGATCAACTGAGCCAAGTGTTTTTAAAATTTATCCGTAGATAAAAGAAGTGTCAAAATGACTGGAATTGTTGTCAAAGTTAAATTGTGATTTTGACCTTTGAAGTGGGAGTTTGGGTATTAAGTGCAACATGTCGTCATGTTATGTTGATCATTTTTAACAAGTATTTATAAAAATCCATCTATGCGTGACAAAGTTGCAGGCCTGACACAAAATCTCACACAGACTCAAAATGTTGTCAAACTCAATGACCTTGACCTTTGAGGTATGGGTGTGGGTCTAACTCGCAACATGTTGTCATGTTATGTTGATCAATTGTAGCAAGTATCTTTAAAATCCATCTATGCATGACAAAGTTATAGGCTGGACACAAAATCTCACAGACTCAAAGTGTTGTTAAACAAACTCAAATTGTGACCTTGACCTTTGCGGTATAGGTGTGGGTCTAACTCGCAACACATTTTCATGTTATGTTGATCATTTTGGCAAGTATTTATAAAATCCATCTATGCATGACAAAGTTACAGGCAGGACACGTGGCCCAATTCTTTAGCTCCCAAGAACAGCGTTATATTGGGACTGAAGTGTACTTACTAAACATTATGTAAAGATGTATCAATTGATGAAGTAATTGGAAAGACTATCTTAATTACTTTTTGTGCACTAATTTAATTTTTATTGCATATAATAATTTGTTTGTACTATTATAAGCACCTGATCTACAAAAAGGGCGAAAGATCAAAACATACAGTGTCATTTGAACTACCTTTGATCTATTACATAAGCATTTGATTAAATGCATTATTTATATTTTAATTATATGCTGTCCTATTGGAAGGACCTTCCCACCTGGGCTCCAGTCTTTAAAATGGATAAAATTGATAATTAGTGTAAATCTTTCTGATTGATGACAGCCGAAAACTTTTTGATGTTTGAGATGGAGCCATCTTTTTTAAATGATTACAGAGTTAAAAAAGGAATTGATGTATAACAAACAACAGCTGTTCATTATATATCTACAGTGACACAGCACATTCAGTAATCAGCACTGAATTTAACTTACGAGATCTATGTGATCTTCAAGAGTCAACGACATCAACTAAATGACATTTTACTAATCAACTACTACAAGAATTTGATGTCTACAGCAAATGACACAGACTACATAATCTTCTGTTTGAAAGTTAATGGAGCAGCCCTGGGAGAAGTTGCTAATCTGCTGATGAAGTCCAGTGGATATATATATATATATATATAATGGTCTTTTCATGCTGCTTAGAGCAAAGCAGCGATGGTAAACAAAAACTTATACTGAGTGATTGCATATCCAAGTTGAATTCACTGCCGAAGGAGTAAAGATGTGTAAATACTCAACCAGCTGGGCAAGTCCATTTTTGCAAGGTAATGATTAAAAAAAAAAAGTGTTTCATTGATGTAGAAATCTGATATCAGCGCACAATTCTGTAAGTTGTTCATCCGCTGGACGCAGAAAAATCGGAGCCGATACGTCCTGAGTAACGTTATTTCCCATTTTGAGAACACTGTGTTCCACATCCAGAAGTTGATTTTCATGTAGAAGGTCAAATCCCAAAATAAAGTTACACATAACATATTAATGTTACTACTTGAAGTTTTTATAAAATAGTGCCCAATAATAAATATTAATCAAACAAAGAAAGCGGTCAAATGCCATTTTCTGAAAATTGAAGTATTTCTATTTATCTATTTTTTAAATATACCTGCGCAATCGATGATGAAATAACATTTGTTTATCACATATGCATCATGCTCATAAATATGGTGCTTCCATACCATTTGCTATATTACCAATTATCATAACCAAATATTCAAGACATTATATTGTCAAACCATATTACCAATTATCATAACCAAATATTCAATACATTATATTGTCAAACCAACTTAACTGGAAGAAGGCACTTAATATACTATGTTGGCACTACTGACCATTGTCAAATAAAGTTTTTGTTGTGATAATTTGTCTGTCGTCCATTGTCTGTCTCCTGTCAAAATTTTGTTTTCTTAAAGACAGGACTTTCACGTTTTATTAAACTATATTAACTACATGTCATGAGAACAGATAAGTCTTTGTTTGACATCAGTAGAACCATTCAGTCTCTGATGAGCATCTTGTTAACTATATTCTGTCACTAATCTTCTGATATTTAAGATTTTCACAGGAATGGGATTTTTTTCAGGCCAACCTTTCATATACTGTTCACATTGAAAAATTGCAAACTTCTAGTCGCAAAGAGTTTATCTGCGAGCATTTTTTTGGCAAGTGAAATAGGAAAAAGTCACAGGAGAATAAGAGGGGTGTTCAACCTGAATAACCTTTTCTTGTTCTAAGAAAGATTGTACACTTTTACTTTTGTGGGCAGAAGCATTGTCATGAATAAGCTGTATGCCTTCCAAACCTTTACTTGGACGTTTATTTTAATGAAACGTTTTGACAGATTTAAGTATTTTACCTTTGTAAAACTTGCCTGTAATTGTTCTACCCTCTTTGCAAGGAATTTGTACAACAGGACCACTAGAATTGAAGAAAATGGCATATAAAACCTTCTTGTCCTCTTTGCTATGACCGGCCTAGTCTGATTTTTTCCAAGCCATTGTTTGTTATTGATGTGCCGTTGTGGCTTAAAATAATAAACCCAAGTTTCATCCCCAGTGGGCAAGTCAGATATTTTCCTAGTATTACAATTTTTTATATTTTTTTCAAAAGTTTTTTAGCACAATCTAAATGCTTGGCCTTTTGGTCAGGTGTCAGCAAGTGGGGGATCCATCCAGCATAAAGCTTCTTTCATTTCAAACAGTCAGAATAGGAATTACTGTGCCATCTGACTATAAGCTATCTGGGAAACAGTATACAGTCCATCTTCTTCTACCATAGCTATAACAAGTATACGACACAATTCAGAATAAATCTCTTTTGGCGATAACTGCAAAGAAACATGGGCTTTAATGTAAGCCCTTCTTTCTTATTTTTCTTCAGGTTTCATTATGACATAGAATATAGCCAATGTACATGAGTGTGTATAATTCAACAATGAATAGCTTGGTCAGTTATGATTGCATTAAATTGAGAGTTTGCAGGTGTATTGAATACACATCCCCAAACAATTGCACAAGTTTTCCATGTTTTATGCAACATTGTTTCTACAGAAAGTCATTAGTGACAGAATTTATTGAATGCCCCTCATCATTATGTCTACTGAGTACTCTGATATGCAATTAGATTTATTTCCTTATTTGTTGTTTTACATGACATTGTGACATGTGTGAATGTTTCTGTGTGTTGCAGGTGGTGAATCTGTGCATCTGTTGCAGCATAGAATGTTTTATACGTACATAATTTATGTTTGTTTGAAATAATTTCCCCCAGAAAATTAATAGTTTACATAAAATTCTTAATAAATCTGAAAAAAGTTATCTGCCTTTTGGTTATTATATAAATATACTTTGTACATTTAAAAACACAACACTTGCATTTTCCTCATTGTTTATTTTTTTATATAAAAAGAAAAGATGGGTAAAATACATTTCAAAGGTGAAAATGACTATTGAACTAAAGCATAACCAGGGGCTGGCAAAAGCACTGACGAGTGATTTTTACCTGTTATTAGTCTGTCAGATGAGTAAACTTTGAAGGAAATAATTATCATTTTATCGTTATTTCTGTGTGATGACAAACGCCAACCCTCTTCAACGTTTTCTCGTTATTTGTTTTACTCTTACTTACACTTGTTAGTACCAACCATAACCAAGCGCTTAATTGAAGTAGAAATCTATTGTTTTAAAGTTATTTCAACATTTTCATACCGATTTTTTAAAGAGGGTCTGGTTTGGATAAACAATGTGTTATTATTTATTAATCTGGTCCAGTTGTGTTGTAAAGTAATCAAACTCAATACCGCAGTCACTTTTTCGGCAGAATATTGAATTATTCTCTGATTAAACAAGTTATTTGTTATAGCAAAGGTGACTTTTTGAGAAAAAAAAGGTTTTAAAACTGGTACATTATATCGACGAGTTTGTTGTAACCTTTTGAATTAATTCAGACTTCACAACCCTCTTCGGTAAAATGAAGGGGGTCACTATAAAATGTATATTTTACATTAAAACCATATATACCTACCATATGTTTCCAAAGAAAGTTGTTTACACGATTGTAATCTTCTAATCTTTTTCTCTTTAAATTATTTTCTTTCATGAAAAATGAATACATGTACATTTAAATTGACGATATTTAAGTCTCTTTTTACTGACAGAAGTCGCCTTAAAATGGCAAATATAGACTTATTTATTTTACCTTGATTGAGAAACAATTGATTACAACAGATAAGCTCAAAGAATTCTTGCGTAGATCCAGTAACAAGCTTATGCGGACAAAGTGTCTTGCTCAAGGACACAACAGACCCAACTCTGTATTGTACAGAAGTCCCCATAATGGTCAGATTGATAACTCACATAACAACAAACACGGCAGTACAAAAATAAACAACATGTACATGTCGTTTCAAAAACAATTTCGATCCATCATTAAAATATGTTTTCAATAAGCTTACAACGAGGTTGCTTGTTGTGTACAGTATTCATGCTCGGCCATTCACTTTTGTTTTAAAGAAGCTTATGTTAAATGCCTGTTTAACACCTTCATGACAAGTGGAATTAAATTAGAGTACAAGCGATTTCAACGATACACACAGTGTGTGATTGTGTAGACCTATTTACTGGCTCATATTAAGTGACCTTAAGGGTGCCACGAAACATAGCATACAAAAAAATTCTTGACTTCCGCACCTTTTTTGGCTATTAAAAATTATTTGTTTGCTTTTTTCAGACCCAGTGTTTTCGCAGTAGGTATGAAGGAAGCTTTTTGCAAGTTTTTGTTGTTGTAAATGAACATAATTCTTGAAAAAAAAACAACAACAATTCTTTAAAGTTTAGATAGCTTATATCTGAGTGAGAAGATAGGAGCACAGCAGACATTGACTTGGTTTTACACACGTACCTTTCTGCGACACACAGGCATTTTTATGAATAACCTTATGTACTAATTGTTTGATATCACACCTAAGATCCTGGAACTGCTACTATATGAACAGTTTTTGAGGTACTTATTTAATATTGTTTTTTGTAGAAATAATATCAAAATGAAAAAACATTACCCAACATAAAAAGAGGAATACATGTATCATAGACGGGTCATTGCATGTATTCGTATTTAAGCAATAACCCTTTTTCTAAATTTACAGTCAATAAAACTAGGAACAAGTAAAGTTTTCTGGGATACTTAAAATTATGTTTCATATAGAAATTATAATTATAAAATAATATTAAAAGTGTAAAAGCACCCAATCCCAAAATTATTATTTTAAAAGATTTAATACATTCTCAGCACGCGTTTATTCATATTTCAGCTATATTTCATGCTAATAAAAATAAGAGGAAGTTATCTGGGGTAATTATATACTAGGTACATATTGTTTTTTTCTATTTAAAAACGTAAAATGTTAAAACATTTTTTTAGACTGATTACCTTAACCCTAACCCATTATCATGTATGTCAAATACCAGTGACTTATATCAGTGACCTATCCATTAAGTATTATTAAGTCACTGCTTGGGCTATATAGATTGCAAATTCCTTATAAAAATACATGGTAACTTATTTTATTTTCTTTATTCATAAACATTTCACAATATTTAAATATTTAAATCATAACAACAAAGAATGATTACTATGCACAATCTTTCAAGAAAATATAAACTTTTGTGTGCATTTCGCTTCAACCATGTGTACATCAAATCTTCTCCATTATATGTTGCAGTGCCCCAGATAAGATGCGTTTTTGCATCATTTCAGCTACAAATAAGCTAATTTATGCATGATAATTATTTTCCATGTGTAGACAAAACACACGTTATTTTAGAAAATATGCAAAGGATGTAAACAACCAGCGTAAAATAAAAATCTAAATTCTACTTTCACTTTGTGAAACGGCGACTGGTTTGCAACAAATTATTTTTTAATTGTAAATACACTGTTATTCAATTATAATTGCACAGTAACTTAGACTACTTTTCACTTAAAAGCTTGACGAACATAATGCATATGGAAAATCATGTGCATTTATGATCATGAAAAAAAAATGTTGAAACAGCAGAAGACACTTGAAAGTTTCTTTTCTTTAAAAGAACCAATACAAAGTACTGATATCCCTACAAAATATATTGTTAAACAAATTATAGATGACATCATAAGTACAGCCATCAAAGGCAAAAAGGCACACGTTTCTTGCACGAAAGGAATGGCGGAAGCATGGCGAGTCTCTTTCCCTTGGCTTAAAATTGAAACTGATGGTTAAACGATCTTTAGATGTGCAGTATGTACAAAGCAAAAGGGCTCAGGTCTTTCGATTCGTTTTGCCACAGTATTATTTTGGAGTGTGTGACTCATTTGGCAACTGCCAAGCCCCCACTCTATGATGATTGATATAATACAGTGTGTCCCATTGTTATTCATCTCTCACATATAATTTACTTGGGAATGTTGTGGTGTGAGCTTTAGTACTGGTTAAAAGCCATGAAAGAAAGGTTTAATAAGTAAAACTGATCTTTCAGTAGCCCAAGTTGGCATACAAACAACGTTAAATGTGTGTATATTCTATGTGTTGTTTATCATATTGATCAATACGGTACCCCCTCAAATTTAAGATTATGCCAATTTACCCCCAAGCTTTAAAAAATGGGGGTATTCCCAAGATTTCAGAACTGGGAGTAAGTTACCCCCATGCCGAAATAATTATCTGGGGCACTGAATGTTGTTCACAGTGGACAATTATTCATTTCCATAACAGGTGCGCATGACGTCAAAATTTTGTTCACGATTATGATTTGGATGGTTCAGCCAGTAAATTGTTAACAATTTCATTGTAACTCAACAAAATGATGTATTTTATTAATACCATATGATAAATTAATGTTTATGATGTCAAGCGGTATAACAGCGTGACATACACAGTGAAGCGGTGTCGGTGGATTTTTTTCCAGTACAAAAATTGGTCTAGCGCAATAAGGAGCGCAATAAGGCGTTAAGGACAGAAGATCAGATATCCAAATATTAAAATCCATCCACGCCTTATCATATCAGGCTAATGATGATTTATTCGTACACATTGAAGTCATATAATAAGCATGTAGTTTATTTATCTAACGGTACTTCCGGTTAATATAAATATTTTTACCTGAGTTAATTGACTTTTGTTGAGAATATTTGTTAGATAACCGTTTCTTCTTCTTCTTTATGTTGACATATATACCGGAAATGACTTTATTCATTCGGATTACGGGCCAGTTGAAGTTGTACTTGATTCCGTATTTCGGTACAAATTTGCTATCCCGGATATGTTCTCATTGTCCATAAGTCAATAAACGCAGTTATAGCTAAATACAAGAATTTGAACCAATCGCATGTAAAAACATCATAAAACAGCATACAAATTGGATCAAATTTGAAACTTGGAGTTTGAAACAGTAATGGCGTCGGATGCTGCATGTCATATTCACGCGCGAATTGTTCACAATAGATCGCTTAAAAAATTACTTGCTACAACCAAGGACTTGTCTCTATATAATTCCTTGCTACAACTTATTACCTATCACATGTTATTAAGTAATTTTTACACATTTACGTAGAAATATATTAGGATTAACTGCAGAGAACTGTAACTAATGTTGTTATAACTTGTAGTTCAATCCATTTGCATATGTTATATATTTTGTTTTAATTTCATGTTCATTTGTATATATTGATATATGTAACATATGTAATAAAAAATGTTAAAACTAAATTAATTAATTTCATAACAACACAATTTTGTGCTTTATCTGCACTGTGGGTAAATAGCTTTATACTAAGTGTCATTCCAGTGTAGGTTACAACCGACATAAAATAAAGTTACATCTTCTACGCTATATAACCAGAGGTAATAAAGTCACTGCTATATAACTCATCGCAAATTGAAATTCACTACTCCACATTATTTTAGTGAGGCCCTCCCAGGGGCTGGGGGTCCCTGTTCCCTGGATTTCTTAAATTAATGGCCATTGTTCCCCAGATCTCTAAAAGTATTTGCCAAAGTTCCCCAAAAGTATGTTATCCATGTTCCCCAGATCTCTAAAAGTATTTCCACTGTTCCTTAGATCTCCAAAAGTTTTAAATATAGACCCCCGAAAGTACCAAATAGTGTTCTCTTAATCAAAACGTCTACTATAGTCTTTTATTATTTATACATCATCATAATAAATAAAACCCATGTCTTCTTTTCCTGGTCCTTTCTGACCTTCTACAATGTTCTTCATTTGCAGGCAGATCTATCAGACTCACCCTCTACATCTATTGTCTCTGTACGTCAATCGTCTTGGGCTATTTGAATATGTATCTAATCATCACCAAGTTCAATGAAGTTGTGTTTAACTTCACTAGAAAGGACACATAGGATATCTTCAGGTCAAATGCCCATATTTGACCTCGGGAACCCGACTTCTACAACCCTTTCAGGAGACCCCCATAGTAACAATGCTACATGTAAATTTAAGGTCTTATGGCTTGAACTTTCAGAGAAAAGGTGTTTTTTTTAAGTTTCCGTTTCCTTAAAAATGTGCTTATACGGAAGGTGAGAAGGGGGAGGGTGGGGGGGGGGGGGGGGGGCATTTGTGATTCAATCACACTGATACAAGAATGTCCGAGATCAATGTTGTGAAAGTTTTGGTTAAAATTCGTTGAAAAATGGAAGGTGGGTTGGTGCTACCACGTCTACAAGAAAAAGGTTAACGGACGGACGACGGACAATTTACCACGACATAAGCCCTCTGACCGTTGTCAAGACGAGCCAAAACAAAAAATCGAGGGAAGGACAGAAGAGAAATATTTCTTTTTTGAATAGCGGAAGGGTTCAATTTATATTTATAAAAGGCAAGACATAAACATAAATATGATTTATGATTTATTGTGTAAACACGATCTAATAAAAATAAAGGTTAGATGCTAGATGGGATTGAACACCAGTCCTTACGATCCGTAATTCACGATGATAACCTCTGCACTATTCTGCCTTTGCCAAATGTCACCATCAAAATTGTAGATATATCTTTGTTTGGAATTACTATCAAAAATTGTTGGGGCTACATACGATTATGTTTACTTTGCGAAATGGTTCCATGGTAGTACTGAAGCGTCACACAATATCAACATAAATAACTATAATATGAACTTATGAAACTTCGCACCTATACATGTCACCTTAAGGAACCGGCTAAATATTAACTTTTCAAGTGGTTCTCTATGTTCATTGAAATTTGCAGAAAATGGAAATGGGAAGGAAGATGGGACAGTGGAATATAGGGAAAAGACTGACTACCTGTACAAACTCTTCCCCCGAATAGCTCAGACTCGCCAGTGCACTAACCAATTAGTTCCCTCTGTTGATTCATGATATTTTGGGAAGCACAACTGCCTATTGCTCCTGCGAATCTATTGCTAAAATTGGTCCCTTCGGCCATTCTGGTGGACATGGCTTAAAGTTTTTAGATGACATTTTTGTCACAAACTTGTCGATACCTTAGGCAACATACTTGTCTTTGATTCCATAACCTTTCCTAAAACACAGCAAATTAGAGTGTAACTCACCGACTCTTCTTCTCCCGTTACTGCACAAAATCCCACTCCGGGGCATCGTTATGATATAAGGTAATTGTGCGGCGTGCGTATGTACAAGATAAAGATTAAAACGATAAAAACGATGCCCTCACTTTATGGTGCAGAGACCAGCCCTCTTCTTAAAGCCATAACGGTGTCGGCTGCGGTGATGCGCTCTGGAAGGCTGTTCCACTGTATGGTGCCCGTGGGAAAGAAGGAGTTCTTGTAGATGTCAACTGTGCAGAATGGGACAAGGAACTTCAGCAAGTTGCCTCTAGTATTGGGGGAAGCTGGTTGATAGAATGATGAGGGGATATCGTTGAGCCCACGGACGATTCTGTACACCATCACGAGCTTTGATGCGGCGTTCTGGCAATGTCTTCCAGCCAAGGTCATGTATTATCTGGCTGGTACTGCTTGTTGTCTTCTAGTCGCCCTTACGAATCTCGCTGCTCGTCGCTTGACGGCCTCAATTTGACTGATGTTCGTGGCGGTGTACGAGTCCCATGCTGTGCTGGCATACTCAAGAATGGGCCTGGCAAGAGTCTGGTAACTCTGTGCATTGATTTCCTGTGGGCAACTTGCCAGGTTTCTTTTTTCTAGGGAATTATTGGCCTTATTAGCTGTGGCTGCTACATTGGGCATTCCAGAATAGATTTTGGGATATGTGCACTCTAAAATACTTGCCGTTCTTGACGAAAGTCGGGTCTTGGCCGTAAATGTTGTATGTGGCCTGTATGGGATTTCTTTTCTTTGTGATTTGGATCACCTAGCACTTACTTGGATTAAATGACATCATCCAGTCTTTTTCCCACTTCAGGAGTCTGTTCAGGTCTTCTTGTAGGACCTTGGTGTCAGCAGTAGAGCGAACCATCCTGTACAAGATCGAGACTGTCATTGGCGAAGAGTCTAGGGGTGATTCTTTCAAGTCTATTTCGAAACACCAGCGTTCTGTGGGGTTTTCTAATCTATTTTAGATTTAGATGCCGGGCCCGATTAGCTCAGTCGGTTACGTGTCTGACTATAAATCCAACGGTCGTGAGTTCGAATCCCAAGCCCGGCAACAGTCTCAGTGATGATTGATATACGACATTGTGTCTCATTATCATTCGTCTCTCACCATTGATTCAAGTGGGAAAGTTATCAGTTACTTGCGGATACGGGGTGTGCTCGAGTTCTGGTTTATCCCAGGAAACAGTGGTTAGGTTAACTGATCGTCTATTAGCCCTCGATGGCATAAAAATGACGCTAATTATTCAATCAATCAATCTAATCTATTTTGTGTATAAAGCTCCAGTTACAGGGGCAATAATAGTGTTGTTATTATTCGTATTTGACTTATATGGTTCCATTTTTCAAAAAAGCACAAACCAAAATCGATCATCATCATACAAAAGGTTGCAACACAACAGGAAAATTGATCTTCTCTTAGAGTTACAGCGTCTTGGTGATCAAGACTACACGTTGCTTGTCTGGTACCCTGTCCAACTTCATTCCGTTACTCTCCATTACAGAATATTTACATTTCCACTGCAATCGGTCTAAATGAACTATATAGATTAACATTTGAAGCTGGGCGGAGCTAAAAAGGACCAGTTTGCATTTCATTGGTTGCACGATTTTGTTTTGCTGGTGAGAAGAAACTTTATCCCCAGAAGGCAACTGGGCCAGATATGATCCCTGTACGCATCCTTAGAGAGATGGCAGAGCAGTGTGCGCCTTATCTGTGCATCATCTACAGGAAATGCCTATCCAGTGGTAGTATTCCGGATGTTTGGGAAACAGCCAACGTGTCGGCCATTTTCAAAAAAGGGGAGAGGTTCAAGGCAAGCAGCTACAAACCTGTGTCCCTCACCTGCATACCTTGTAAGATGTTGGAACACATCACTGTTAGCAACTTAATGCGACACCTTGACAGACACACTATCCTCACTGACTGCCAGCACGAGTTCAGAAGACGACGAAGCTGCGAAACTCAGTTCCTTACACTGACCGACGGGCTTGTCATATCACTGGACCGAAGGCGTTAGCACGACCTTGCAGTTCCAGACTTCACTAAAGCATTTGACCGTGTACCGCACAGTCGCCTGCTCACCAAGCTTCATCATTACGGCATCAGGGGCCATACCCTGAACTGGATTGAAGCCTTTCTAACAGGTCGAACACAGCGCGTAGTAGTTGATGGGGCAACATCCGAGCCGGTGTAACGTTGTAAACTGATCCCCATAGAATAATGACCGGGGGTCATTATTTTATATAAAATAATGACCCCCCGGTCATAATATTAAGACCGGGGGTCATAATATTATGACTCCCCCACACGTAGAAAAATGACCCTCACACAGAATTGTGACCCCCTATAGAATAACGACCCCCTAACCCAAACCTTAACCCTAACCAATCTAAGGTACACTTACAACATAATTATCCCCTGCCGATAGACATCGGAGGATAATATGGTAATGGCACCCGACCGTGCGTGCGTCCGTGCGTGCGTCCGTGCAACATTTTTGTGACCACAACTCCTCATTCATTATTGGATGGAATCGATTCAAACTTTCAGGGATTACTACTACTAATGCTAAGTTGTGGAGGAAGAAACAAATCTTGGAATTGCTCAACCCGTTCTGGAGTTATGGCCCTTTTTTCAAATGGCATCGGCGGGAGATATGGCTGTCATTCGACTGCAGCCCTTGATTTTTTTCTTATTGTCATGGGCGTCACAGGTCATAAAACATGGGACTTCCCCACAACCGATTTGCATATTTTATGCCTTATATTGATATAATTGTTGACTTTTTCTACTTAAAAACGACTGAAAAGTGACAAAAATACCCAAAATCCAAAGAAGGATGTCTTTTCAACAATTTACTGAAATTTTAATAATTTCTAACGACGAGGAGAGTCACAGGTAATAAAACCACTGGGCTACCCCACACCCGTTTCGCCTATTTTTGGAGGTATATATGAGTGACATATAGGTGACATAATGAAGGTTAAGGGTATTTGACATCACTTTCAGGGGTGGCATAAAACATTGTGCTTTTCCACGTATAAATTGCCTTTTTACAATCTTGCACTCCAGAAAATGAACTATTTTACCGTCAATAGCATTTTTTCGTAATGAGCCCGCGAGCCCATGCTATTACGAAATTAGTGCAACATGTAGGATGCAATAACAAAATGATGTTTCCTCTAAAATTTCGGACAAAATCACCATTACTATAAGTTCCAGAATGCTTACACTACATTGTACAGAAGGTAAATTAATAAGTATATACATTTATGCGTAACATAATTACACGTTATCTTGGAAAAATCTTGGAAAAATAAAACTTAAGCCTGTTGAAATACTTGAAGCATGAAACTTTTATAGGTAACAAGAAGATTTAGATCTAAAACATGTTCTAAACAAAAAGTCATGCACCTTTAAAGCAGGAGTTTCGTGATCTATGTTCTAAGTATGTTCTAGCGTGTATCTTGAAAGTTGCAGGGGTTCCAAGTTGCAAAAGGATTCCTTTATGTATCCCTCTTCCATAAGGTCATCTGTTTCTATTGGCAAAGGTTTGATACGGCGAAACAATATCCCTTTGGTGAGACCTATCCACTTTAATAAGCAAGCGCGCTACCATTGCGCCACCGAGGCTCATAAAAGTGGTAAGTATTTAAAAGAGGATGCGTAGTTCGGCCTCAACCTGGATAGCTGGTTTTTTCAGATGCGTTGTTATGCCACCGCAATTCGAAGAATAAAGTGAATTAAGGTGGCTTGCCAGTCTTCTTTGACGTCGGTCGACGTAAAAATTGGTCAAAAAGTAAAGATATCGTATTGCCCTGATATTTGGTATTCATATACAAGGACACCTCCCCTTCATTTTGTACGATTCAGATCTTTTATATTCCTTTTTTGTTTAGCAAAGGGCTGTTTCTTATAATTAATTAATGAAAAATTGAAATATCTGGAGTGAAATTGGCTTATTTTTTTCGCTGGATTAATTTCAAAAACAACATTCGGATGCTCTTGACAAGGGAAACAGAATGCTATAAGTCAGTGTTGTCAATCGGAAATTGCATAAAATGTCACTATGATGGGCGTTAAATGTTTTAAAAAAATGCGCGATTCTTTTGATCTTAGAGTAACACCATACGAGCTTCGGTGAACGATTTGGTAGACGGAAAACGATTCAATTTACTAACGACTTACGCAGTCTTTTTGCTAGGAAAATTCCGAACAAGTTTATGAAATAAAATAGGGGGTCTTTCCGTGAAATATTTCATGACCAGAATCATTTCAGATAACTAATAAAAGATGATAATACACTGTTTGTAAGCAAAACCAAATTATCCTCCAGCCTAAATATCGGTTCTCTCTATTTCTATAGTAACCTTAAAACGACTTAGGTATATCTTCTATTATTGTAATACTTCTCTTTAAGTACAATAATGATAATTCAAATGAAAACCCTTTTAAATTTCAGTTTTCAATAGATGTACGTTTATTTCTTAGCGGGGCCTCTAAGTTATACTGCTGTTGTGTCAGCTGTAGACGCAGCAGCAGCAGAAACAACAACAACAACAACAAATATAAGCAATAGAAACACGATAGAGTATGTTAGTAATAGGTTAGGTGGGGGGTCAATATTTTATAGATAAAATCGGGGGGGGGGGTCATTATTTTATAAGGGGTGTCAGTATTTTATAGAAAAGGGGTCATTATTTTATATAAAATAATGCCCGGGGGTCATTATTCTATGGGGGTCAGTTTACAACGTTACACCGGCACCCGTTATAAGCGGTGTCCCCGAGGGAAGTGTCCTTGGACCTATTCTTTTCCTCATCTTCATCAACGACTTGCCACTACAGGTGTCATCCAAATCAAGACTATTTGCAGACGACTGTTTGGTATACAGGGAAATCAACTCTGAACAGGACTGACTAACCCTACATGATGACCTGAACAAGCTAGTGGATTGAGAGAAACGCTGGGGTATGAGCTTCCATCCAGAGAAGTGCAGTATCCTTCGTGTCCACCGCAAGAGGACCCCAATTACATATGAGTACCCTTCGAGGGCCACACACTCGATACATATTCAGTAACGAAGTACCTCGGAGTGCACATATCCCAGAACCTCTCGTGGAACTACCATACTGACAAGACTGTGAAGAAGAGTAACAGAACGCTCGGCTTCCTTCGACGCAACCTGCATCAGCAATGAAGAGGTAAGGGTATGGCCTATAAAACACTTGTGTGACCAAACCTGGAGTAACTCATTATTTCCATATGGAACAGCCTACCTGCCGGCGTAGCAGAAGCCCCTGACTTGGAATCCTTCAAGCAGGGACTATCAACACTATTATTCTAGTTCGTAGGGGTCCAGCAACAAGTAGTTTCTAGTGATTCTCATTGCTGTGCCGGCCGCGGCCACCGTAACGAGGCCTGGGTTGATGAGGCGAAACCGTAGCTAGACTCACTTTATTCCTACTTTCTACCTTTTAACTATCCAACCTCTTCTTATTGTCTATCCTTTCTATATCTCTTCTTGACCTTGCACCGCCCGTCGTGTTATAGTCAAGTGTGACTGTGTCGACGTACGATGTAGATGTAGATGAGACGTCACGTTGCCATAAGTTTCACGTGACGTTTGCTGTATGTTGTCCTACAAATACAGCGCTTATTCAGTATGTTGTCAACGTCGCTTTACATTCATGACATTGACTTTGCGGTTTAATGCGTATAATTTGCTTTTTAAATATAAAAATGGCAAAAATGACGCAATAGTTTTATCTGAAATAGCTTGAGAATATAATGTAAATATAAGGAATAAAAGCCGAATTTTGGGTTTTCATTTCATCGGGTGATGAAAAACAATAGGCTAGTTTGATGGTGCCGAGAAGCGCTTCGTGCTTTGCAAACATTTAACGGTCCTAATGTTTTTCACTACCCGATGAAAACTCAAAATTCGGCTTTTAATCCTTAAATGAAATTAGGCAGGGTCCCAGACTAACATGTTGCCTCCAAAGCTGCCAAAAGCCATTTCAAGCAGTTAACATCTCATTTTAAAGGTAAGTTATGTTCAAGTATACAAACTATACATAAAATTGATCAAATTAGGTACTTTTTCCTATATTTTTCTTTAAGGACAATATCTCTAGATCTCTAAAATTAGGTCTTTGATACCTGGATCTCTGAAAGTAATGATCAATGTTCACCCAGAGCTCTAACAATAAATGGCCATGTTCTCCAGATCTCCAAAACCCCGGTGAGGGCCTCTTAAGTTATATATATTTTATTGCTTTGTGTATTACAAATTAGCAAAGGAGTCGGGCCATAAGTTATATAAACATTAACTAAGGTCATTCACTAGCAAAATATGCTATCTATCTATCTTCCGATACTGCAACATCCAATCACAAGGATGGTGCCGACGATGCATGTCTGCGCGTCTTGTAATAAAAGTAAAATAACCTGATGATAGTAGAGAGGAATAAAAGATGACATGGTTAATATGTTAAAAGTCTCCTCATTCTTTTCTCTCTCTTCAACGCAGTCAAACCTGTGTCAGTGGTCACCTCTATTAAGCAGCCACTTGTCTTCAACAGCCATAATTTCTATTTACCATTTTTAAAATTTTAGTTATTATCAATCTGTATTAAGCAGCCACCTGCCTTAAGTGGCCAGTTTTGCTCTTCCTTTTGAGTGGTTGCTTAAAACAGGTTTGACTGTATATATTAATTGTATGGTTACCACGTACAGGTATATTGTGAGTTGGTCTTTATTTATCAAACGGCAATTCATTTACTTAACACACACTACTATACTAATACCTGACATCCACTACAGAAAGCAGAAAGTTCCTAGATTAAAGCGTATGAGAAACAGCACACAAAACAAAAGTTAGATTTGAAGAAGAATTACCCCTACACCAACCATTACAGCTGTAAAAAGAAGATGGATAAGCAACGGCTGTGTGTCAGAAATCAAAATATTTACTTGATTCGAAATCTTTAAAGGTCAGAAGAACTGATTCAAAAATACTCATGCTCTATGAAATTGTTTTTGGCGTTGCAGCTATGTTTGTTCTCTGCTCTTTTGGAGAAAAAACAACAAAGGAAAACAAAATATTACCGATTCATCATATAAACCAGCTGGACTACTGACCCATTCGTTAATCATTTAATGAAACACTTTTCCTAAGTATATTAATCTTATATGGAATGTCCTCCGAGGTCATAGCAGACTGAATTTACTGCAGATAAACGCTGGGACAAAGACTGAACTTCTATATTAATCACAGGGAGGTTTGCAAAGACAGGTAACCCATGTTTGGGGTATTCAAAGAAGGTGTGTTCAAGTTGCGCCCCATGTGTAGTACATTTATGTCCATATTTGGTAGGCTATTTTACTCACACCTGTACACGAGATGATCAAATCTGTGAGATTGCATAAGTTATTGTATGTGCACCAACACAACGCGGCTGTTTTGTGGTCTAGAATCACTTAGAATTTTACATAATCTATTTGTTGCCTTTTAAAAACCTGATAATTTTAGGGAGGGTCGGTACACATATATGAAAGTCTTACACTAGCATCGATCAGGCATAAATTTTACGAGGTGATCAAACAACAATATACAACACGATCTGTTTCATAGGTGACTTGTTCTGTATGTCCCACGCATGATATAATGCAATGAATGCACATGCGTGCAATATATAGTTGCAATATGTTTGTATTTGGTAACATTAGTTTGCCTTTTCATGTAGTCAAAATATTTAAGCTTTCTCTCGGGAATACATTCAGTGTCAACGTTTCAGTTTGCAGGTAGTTATATTTACAAAATAGACGGAACTTTCAAAAATGTATTACTATTTTTAAAATGAATAAAGATGAATTACCAGAATATTTATCAAACCTATTCTCTCCATTGATCAATGAAGCCACGCCCTACACAAGTTAAGACTTTCAGTATTTTATAATGCCGAGAAGAACGGAACGCTTCTCAAAATCTTTCATAATGTCTACAGTTGAAAATTGGAACAACCTATCGTTAGAAATCGACTCCTCTGGTTCACTTTAGGTCTTAGAATAAACTATGGCAGTATATTCAATATTTTGTATTATTCCTACTTTTAATGACTCAATGGAGAGGAGCGACACATGTCTGAATAACCTGACCACGGACACATTCGGAAATATTTTTTGCCACTTTGAAGATTCGAACCCACGGCCCCTGCGGCGTCAGCGCCTAGCACATTAATGACGACGTCTCTACCGACTGCGCCACCGCAACAACGCCAAAAAACGTTGCGCAAATAGCGCATATATTGGCGTCGCCATTAATGTACACGGGACACAGGCGCCGCAGGGGCCGTGGGTTCGAATCTCTAAAGTGGCAAAAAATATTTCCGAAAGTGTCCGTGGTCAGGTGAATAAGACATGTGTCGCTCCTCTCCATTGAGTCATTAAAAGTAGGAATAATACAAAATATTGAATGTAAATATTATAAATCCCGCCTATGTCCCGTGTACATTAATGGCGACGCCAATATATGCGCTATTTGCGCAACGTTTTTTGGCGTTGTTGCGGTGGCGCAGTCGGTAGAGACGTCGTCATTAATGTGCTAGGCGCTGACGCCGCAGGGTATGGCAGTATATATTTAAGAATAAATTATTAAAGCATATATTTAAGAATAAACTATGGAAGTATATATTTAAGAATAAACTATGGAAGCGTATATTAAGAATAAGCGATTGAAGTATATATTTAAGAATAAACTATGGAAGCATATATTTAAGAATAAACTATGGAAGCATATATTTAAGAATAAACTATGGAAGCATATATTAAATAATAAACGATTGAAGTATATATTTAAGAATAAACTATGGAAGTATATATTAAAGAATAAACTATTGAAGCAGAATAAACTATTGAAGCATATATTTAAGAATAAACTATGGAAGCATATATTTAAGAATAAACTATGGAAGTATATATTTAAGAATAAATTATGGAAGCATATATTTAAGAATAAACGATTGAAGCATATATTTAAGAATAAACGATTGAAGTATATATTTAAGAATAAACTATGGAAGCATATATTTAACAATAAACGATTGAAGCATATATTTAAGAATAAACTATTGAAGTATATATTTAAGAATAAACTGTTGAATTATATATTTAAGAATAAACTATTGAAGCATATATTTAAGAATAAACTGTTGAATTATATATTTAAGAATAAACTGTTAAAGTTTATATTTAAGAATAAACTATTGAAGCATATATTTAAGAATAAACTGTTGAAGTTTATATTTAAGAAATAACTATTGAAGTACATATTTAAGACAGCAATTGATCCTGAATACTACTTATCAGGTTGCAGGTCACTTTCCGTCACACGTGCCAGGATTTGGAACTCTTGTAGTATTAGAATTATTTTATTTAATACTACAAGGCAATGCTACCCATTTATGTTAATTTACTGCTGCTACGAACGCCAAAAACGAAAATGTGTTTCGAACTGTTAAAAAATTAATGAATGACACCCATAGATTTTCATACTTGTATGCATTTGTTGTATTATCATGATTGTGATCATTATAGCACTTGGCTACTGCGTCTTGATTACGTGTAGAATCATCTTTATAACCTTACCGTTTTTATTATCTTTCTTTTTTTATTCAAAGTTTCCTTTTACCTAACCGTTGTTATTAAAACGATTTTTGTCTGTTTCTGTTCTATTCTTGTGTAATGCGTAAAAAAACTGATTACAATGAAACTGTTATAATATACCATTAATGCCATGTATTATCTTTGTATCACTGAATTATTTATTGGAAGAACCGTAACTAATATTCTCTTACTACACAGTTATGCCCCTTTTTCCCCATGGTAACATGATTCTTACGCGTAAAAAAGGTCTTTATAATTTCGTTTTGAAATATTTTCAAAATGGTTCATAGTAGTTGTGATTTCTTGCTGCAGATGGGTAGAGCATAAGTTGATATTACATATACTGTAATATGACATCACTGGTGTTATAAAAGTGGCTTTAATAGGATTTTAACATATGCATGTATTTATGAGCATTTGGGGACTACTTTTTTCAAAATATCTCAGGGTGTCACTGCGCCCTCTTTTTTTAAAAAAAAAACAGCTGGTCAACCTACCAGTTATTGTGTACTTTTTGTTCCATGGTATACATTTCTGCTCTGAAAAAAAAATTCTATGTGGAATTCTTTTTTTTTTACCATGGAAATCGTAGACCTTGTTTTATACAGAACAAAGAACAAAATTCAACTGTGTAGTGAAACCTAAGATGTTAAAGACTTGTGTCTCGACCTTATTGTACACATTATAGCAATACGCTATGTTTATATGAGTTATAGCGATATATTTGATGTGGTTATTATATCTTACACGCCTTGTGAGTGCATATGTCCGCATGCGCGTTCGCTTGCGTTTGATTTGTTGTATTATGTGTATTTGGTTTTCTATCATTTCATTGTTGTATAATATACTTTTATAAATAATCTTGTAAATGTTTATGCAAATTCTACTCTTGGAATTATCAATGAATTATATAGAGATATATAAGTCCTTGGGATTGTAGTGTAACAGGGCTTCCGATGGATTCGCCATATGCGAAGGAAATATTTAATTTGCTAAACAGTTTCCTCTTTTGCGAAAGTGGTTGCGACAAGGAAATCTAAGGCCGATTCTCGTATTAAAATTTTCTAACAAAAACAAGCAGCTCTAACTGTAGAAATTATCTTGGCTAATCCATTTAACTTTCTCCTCATCCCAATCAACAACCATGACAATAAACAGATGGATCTGCACCCAGCTGTGATATCTCCCTCAGGCCATTGCACTATCACACATCATAAATTTCAAAACATTTGCAAGATGACCCTAAGCTAAACGATGTCTTAAAATATGCTAAATAGGTTTAGAAAATTTGTTTATGCCAATACCACTGTCAACTATACTTTCATGGGTAACCCCAATTTTTTGTCAACAAACAGTAATTCTGAAAATGGCGGCTTCCAGGATAAAAACAATAAATGACTGTAGATTTTGTCTGTAAAATAATTTTGTTTATTATGTCAGCGATAACTGTTGCTTGTTTTTTCATCAATACCAAGGTTTGACTATAATTAGATTTGTTTGACCTATATGCTCTGCAGTTATAGTTAATATATTGAACATATTTATACCGAGTCTGTAGTGACATAGTGGATGAGGTAATAAGGATATTAAGAAAATGTTGTGGAATGTTTTAAACAACAGCAATTTCCGTAATCCGTAATTTGTGTATTAATAATTTTAAAATAAATTGATGTGTATAAATTATAAAATACACTGTATGGGGTTTTGTGAGAATAGCATGCTATAGAAAAAATAAAAGCAAAAGAAAATAAGGCTCAAACAACTGTTATTTATGTGCACAAAGGCATAAACATTGACAAAATCAAACAAGTACAGAAACATGACTGGCGCCGTTTTGTAAATGCATCATTTACAATATAAATCAACAACTTACTACCAATAACTGCTTCCTCTAATTATCGACTTCGTGCACTTTGAACAATAATTCACAAGATAATTATAATTTAAAAGAGTAACTTTAATGCAAATATAATTTATGATTGCTTTTCTAAATATAATCCGCAAGTGAACACCAACACCGGTTGCCATATAGAACACTTACACAGGTAAATTCTTATCGGCGCACCTGAAATAAATTTGCCAATCAATATTGAGCGTAATGACGTCACCGGGGGTCAACCAATTAGAATAACCGACAAAATACCGCGCCGACCATCGTGTCAATCGCTGTAAACATACATGGCTGATCGCATCGCTCTGCTTGTTTATGATTATTAGAACAGAACAGAACAGAAATACATTTTATTTGACATATACATGATAGTACATAGTCATACAACAATGAATTTACAAATAGTATGTCACATATTCAACACACTCTCTCTAAAACACGCACACACACTCTCACGCACACACACGCACGCATGTAAACACTCACGCACACGTATAAACGCTCGCGCACAAAAACTCGCACACAGATGTAATATTATAATTTAATTTGAAGCAATACAAATGGTTCATAGTAGAAAAAACGGAGTATAAAACAGAAAATAAGTTATGGAATAATTAAACAAGTTTACAAGTGGATTACGAAATTCCTAACGTGTGAAATAGATTGTCTCGTCTGACAGTGGCTAATCTGATATAAAAAACACAAACTGTTCAACTCTTTCTTATTTTTCATATTTAATAATTGTAAAAATTTAATCATATTAGGACGAACATAGAAGTATATCCTTATGCATTTTGTTCTTAGATCTGCAAAACATTTGCATTTGAGCATAAAATGTAGTTCATCATAATTCGTGATCAAAAGTTCTATCTGTCCAAGATTCTGATAATACAACAATATCATTACATGTAAGTGAGTTCACAAAGTAATCGTCCGATAACTTAGTTCCAGTAAGTCCATTACAATTCCACACAAACACACTAGGTCCATTCTCCTGCCAGTCATATTCACTTTTAACTGGTTTGCCGTCAATGAATAGGGTATCGTAAGATATCCACGATGATTTCCCCTGCTGTTTTGCCTCTTTCATCTTTGGTACCAGGCGTCGACACTTTTCTACCACTTCCGGAGGGAACTGTTCGTGGTGGTAGAAACGGGTCCCACTCAGTTCAGTGCGTTTTCTTCGAATCGTCTCACGGTCCTTGTAAAGTGTAAACTTCACTACGATCTTCCGACCTCCGTTGGCTCTGGAGCCAGCGTTAAATGTACCAATCCTATGGGTTCGTTCAATACCAACAGATTGGGCATATTCCTTAGCCAATTTCAGCTTATCGACCAGGAAGTCACGTACAATCGTTTCAGTCTCTGTTGTCTTCTCGTGTGGGATTTCCTCGATATTACAAAATATGAGGTCGCTTCTCATAGACTGAGATTGAAGGTATGATATAGAGTCTTTCAACTTAGCATTTTCCTGCTCAAGATTCTTAAATTCTGCATATCTCTCACCCGCAGTAAATTCCACACTGTCAAGGCGTTCATCTGCTTTAAGCACTTTTTCATCAGTTTTTGTACCCAGTTTGTCAAGACGAGACCAAATGTTTCTCAACTCTTTCTCGAAATTATCAACTTTATGTTCGAGCTTGTCTAGAGTTTGTAACTTGCGTTCTACATCATCAATTTTACCATCAATTTTCTTTAGATAGGCAATAATTTCAATATTAGTCTGTGTCTGGAGCGGATTACTATCACTTGAAGAACGAATAGCAGTATCTGTAGCAGTAGCCTTACTCGAAGCCATGGTGGAAGCTGACTCAGTGACACTATCCTGTTGTGTCTCAGAGAATACCGGCACAGAATCGTCGTATAATATACTGTTAGCTTTATTCAATAAGTCACTTACGTTAATTTCAGACTGATCTGTAGACCCCGCCGGGCCTCTTTGTTTATACTGTTTTGGTTTATGCAATTGGTCGTCACCACTACTGTTGCCTTTTTTTCTTTTCCATTGACACTTTTTCTTCATTCTATCATAATATAATTTCCACCTTTCAAATAAATCCACATAATGCACTTTACAACACAAAAATCCACTATAAACCACAGAAAAAAACCAGGTTTTATTCAAAACATCATCATCAACATCATAATCACGTCATCATTTTCCCCATCTGTGCTCCTATTTTATCCTGATTGCCATCTGACAATACATATTCCTTTATGTTCTGTGTCTAACTATAGTTATTTTCATCAACATTAATTGACCAGTCTGGTGTAACTAAATGATCTTCAAAATCACACTCATTATAATTAAATAAATGAAATAATATACAAAACTGTTCCCTCGAAACTTTCAAAGTATTTCCACGATTTTCTTCAATTTGTAAGGTTTGCCAGGGAAATTGTGAACCTAAATGGAATGGGTCATTCTATAATGTCAAAGGGGTTTCTTTATTTTCAATCTTTGTATGTTTTGTCTCACAAATAATTGTTTGCCCTTTACTTGTGTCCAAGCAATTTATTTACAATTAATTACAACATGTATGCCCGTTTGATATACGTCCATAATAAATAAGATAAACTATTTTTCATCAATAACTTTTATTCTCTCTAGGTAAATAATGTACTAATCCATAGAACCTGACCCAAATAATCTCACTTTATCTCTTTGATCATGACCAGAGATGTGTTATATGTAACCCAGCATGAAACTGTAAATTGGATGTCCCTAATTAGCAAATTTGTTTATTATGCATGCAGATAAGATGGCCATTGCAATCTATTTGAATGCTGTGTTTGTTGTAGTAAGTCTGGGGAAACCTTTATTGCAATCAATAATACTGAGGAACCCGCACTTACAATAAACATTGTTCTTTAAAACAACTTGCAACAAGCAGTATCTGCTATGGCTATGCTGGTAGTTACAGCTTATGTTGGACATGAGTATTATCAAATAACTGATGTAAAATTGTCGGCTGCTAGTGATAAGCCCCGCCTATAATGCTGTGTGTAGCATCTACCGGCGATGGGCCTTTAATCCCCAGAAGGCAACTACAGAAAATGCCTATCCAGTGGTAGCATTCCGGATGTTTAGGAAACAGCCAACGTGTCGGCAATTTTCAAAAAAGGGGAGAGGTTCAAGGCAAGCAACTACAAACCTGTGTCCCTCAACTGCATACCTTGTAAGATGTTGGAACACATCATTGTTAGCAACTGAATAGCAGACACACTATCCTCACTGACTGCCAGCACGGGTTCAGAAGACGACGAAGCTGCGAAACTCAGTTACTTACACTGACCGACGGGCTTGTCAGATCACTGGACTGAAGGCGGCAGCACGACCTTGCAGTCCTAGATTTCAGTATTAAGCATTTGACTGTGTACCGCACAGTCGCCTGCTCACCAAGCTTCACCATTATGGCACCAGGGGCCATACCCTGAACTGGATTGAAGCCTTCCTGGCAGGTCGAACACAGCGCGTAGTAGTTGATGGGGCAACATCTGAGCCGGCACCCGTTATAAGCAGTGTCCCCAAGGGAAGTATCATTGGTCCTATTCTTTTCCTCATCTTCATCAACGACCTACCACTACAGGTGTCATCCAAATCAAGACTATTTGCAGACAACAGTATGGTATACAGGGAAATCAAACTCTGAACAGGACTATCTTACCCTACAGGATGCCGTGAACAAGCTAGCGGATTGGGAGAAACGCTGGGGTATGAGCTTCCATCCAGAGAAGTGCAGTATCCTTCGTGTCCACCGCAAGAGGACCCAAGGGCCAAACACTCGATACATATTCAGTAACGAAGTACCTCGGAGTGCACATATCCTAGAGCCTCTCATGGAACAAGACTGTGAAGAAGAGTAACACCACGCTCGGCTTCCTTCGACGCAACGTGTATCAGCAATGAAGAGGTAAAGGGTACGGCCTATAAAACACTTGTGTGACCGAACCTGGAGTACTGTTCCACAGTCTGGAACCCGTACACCAAGGACCAGACACACAAGCTGGAGATGGTTCAGAGGAGAGCTGCCAGATATGTGACCAACAGATATCACAACACTAGCAGTATCTCCTCCATGCTAGACCAACTGGGATGGGAGACACTAGAATCTCGTCGGACCAAAGCCCAGCTGACAGTAATGTGCAAGATCGCCAACGACCCTGTGTATATACCAGTCAGCCAGTTCCTCACCCAGCCCAGGGACATACAAGATCCTCCCACTCCAGGAAATTCCGCCAGCCCCACATCATACTACAGAAACTCATTATTTCCATATGGAACAGCCTACCTGCCGGCGTAGCAGAAGCCCCTGACTTGGTATCCTTCAAGCAGGGGCTTTCAACACTCTTATTCTAGTTTGTAGGGTCCACTTACAAGTAGTTTCTAGTGATTCGCATTGCTGTGCCGGCCGCGGCCACCATAACCGGAGAGGACTGGGTTGAAGAGGCGAAACCGTAGCTGGACTCACTTTATTCCTACTTTCTACCTTTTAACTATCCAACCTCTTCTTATTGTCTATCCTTTCAATATCTCTTCTTGACCTTGCACCACCTGTCACGTTATAGTCAAGTGTGACTGTGTCGGCGTACGATGTAGATGTAGATGAGACGTCAAGTTGCCGTTAGTTTCACGTGACGTTTCTGTATGTTGTCCTACAAATACAGTGCTTATTCGGTATGTTGACAAAGTCGCTGTTACATTCATGACATTGACTTTGCGGTTTAATGCGTATAATTTGCTTTTTAAATATAGAAATGGCAAAAATAACGCAATAGTTTTATCTGAAATAGCTGGAGAATATAATGTAAATATAAGGAATAAAAGCCGAATTTTGGGTTTTCATTTCATCGGGTGATGCAAAACAATAGGCTAGTTTAATGGTGCCGAGAAGCTCTTCGGGCTTCGAGAATACTTAACGGTCCTAATGTTTTTCACCACCCGATGAAAATTCAAAATTCGGCTTTTAATCTTTAAATGAAGTTAGGCAGGGTCCCAGACTAACACGTTGCCTCCAAAGCTGCCATAAGCCGTTTCAAGCAGTCAACATCTCATTTTAAAGGTAAATTATGTTCAAATATACAAACTATACATAAAATTGATCAAATAAGGTACCTTTTCCTATTTTTTTCTTTAAGAACAATATCTCTAGATCTCTAAAATTAGGTCTTTGATACCTGGATCTCTGAAAGTAATGATCAATGTTCACCCAGAGCTCTAACAATAAATGGCCATGTTCTCCAGATCTCCAAAACCCCGGTGAGGGTCTCTTAAGTTATATATATTTTATTGCTTTGTGTATTACAAATTAGCAAAGGAGTCGGGCCATAAGTTATATAAACATTAACTAAGGTCATTCACTAGCAAAATATGCATATCTATCTATCTTCCGATACTGCAACATCCAATCACAAGGATGGTGCCGACGATGCATGTCTGCGCGTCTTGTAATAAAAGTAAAATAACCTGATGATAGTAGAGAGGAATAAAAGATGACATGGTTAATATGTTAAAAGTCAAATAGCGAGGGGAAAGAAGCTGTACTTATAGAAGTCAAAAGTAGTGTGAAGTTATCAGTTTGTAAATCTCCTCATTCTTTTCTCTCTCTTCAACGCAGTCAAACCTGTGTCAGTGGTCACCTCTATTAAGCAGCCACTTGTCTTCAACAGCCATAATTTCTATTTACCATTTTTAAAATTTTAGTTATAATCAATCTGTATTAAGCAGCCACCTGCCTTAAGTGGCCAGTTTTGCTCTTCCCTTTGAGTGGTTGCTTAAAACAGGTTTGATTGTATATATTAATTGTATGGTTACCACGTACAGGTATATTGTAAGTTGGTCTTTATTTATCAAACGGCAATTCATTTACTTAACACACACTACTATACTAATACCTGACATCCACTACAGAAAGCAGAAAGTTCCTAGATTAAAGCGTATGAGAAACAGCACACAAAACAAAAGTTAGATTTGAAGAAGAATTACCCCTACACCAACCATTACAGCTGTAAAAAGAAGATGGATAAGCAACGGCTGTGTGTCAGAAATCAAAATATTTACTTGATTCGAAATCTTTAAAGGTCAGAAGAACTGATTCAAAAATACTCATGCTCTATGAAATTGTTTTTGGCGTTGCAGCTATGTTTGTTCTCTGCTCTTTTGGAGAAAAAAAACAAAGGAAGACAAAATATTACCGATTCATCATATAAACCAGCTGGACTACTGACCCATTCGTTAATCATTTAATGAAATACTTTTCCTTAGTATATTAATCTTATATGGAATGTCCTCCGAGGTCATAGCAGACTGAATTTACTGCAGATAAACGCTGGTACAAAGACTGAACTTCTATATTAATCACAGGGAGGTTTGCAAAGATAGGTAACCCATGTTTGGGGTATTCAAAGAAGGTGTGTTCAAGTTGCGCCCCATGTGCAGTACATTTATGTCCATATTTGGTAGGCTATTTTACTCACACCTGTACACGAGATGATCAAATCTATGAGATTGCATAAGTTATTGTATGTGCACCAACACAAAGCGGCTGTTTTGTGGTCTATAATCACTTAGAATTTTACATAATCTATTTGTTGCCTTTTAAAAACCTGATAATTTTAGGGAGGGTCGGTACACATATATGAAAGTCTTACACTAGCATCGATCAGGCATAAATTTTACGAGGTGATCAAACAACAATATACAACACGATCTGCTTCATAGGTGACTTGTTCTGTATGTCCCACGCATGATATAATGCAATGAATGCACATGCGTGCAATATATAGTTGCAATATGTTTGTATTTGGTAAAATTAGTTTGCCTTTTCATGTAGTCAAAATATTTAAGCTTTCTCTCGGGAATACATTCAGTGTCAACGTTTCAGTTTGCAGGTGGTTATATTTACAAAATAGACGGAACTTTCAAAAATGTATAACTATTTTTAAAATGAATAAAGATGAATTACCAGAATATTTATCAAACCTATTCTCTCCATTGATCAACGAAGCCACGCCCTACACAAGTTAAGACTTTCAGTATTTTATAATGCCGAGAAGAACGGAACGCTTCTCAAAATCTTTCATAATGTCTACAGTTGAAAATTGGAACAACCTATCGTAAGAAATCGACTCCTCTGGTTCACTTTAGGTCTTAGAATAAACTATGGCAGTATATATTTAAGAATAAATTATTAAAGCATATATTTAAGAATAAACTATGGAAGTATATATTTAAGAATAAACTATGGAAGCGTATATTAAGAATAAGCGATTGAAGTATATATTTAAGAATAAACTATGGAAGCATATATTTAAGAATAAACTATGGAAGCATATATTTAAGAATAAACTATTGAAGCATATATTTAAGAATAAACTGTTGAAGTTTATAATTAAGAAATAACTATTGAAGTACATATTTAAGACTGCAATTGATCCTGAATACTACTTATCAGGTTGCAGGTCACTTTCCGTCACACGTGCCAGGATTTGGAACTCTTGTAGTATTAGAATTATTTTATTTAATACTACAAGGCAATGCTACCCATTTATGTTAATTTACTGCTGCTACGAACGCCAAAAACGAAAATGTGTTTCGAACTGTTAAAAAATTAATGAATGACACCCATAGATTTTCATACTTGTATGCATTTGTTGTATTATCATGATTGTGATCATTATAGCACTTGGCTACTGCGTCTTGATTACGTGTAGAACCATCTTTATAACCTTACCGTTTTTATTATCTTTCTTTTTTTATTCAAAGTTTCCTTTTACCTAACCGTTGTTATTAAAACGATTTTTGTCTGTTTCTGTTCTATTCTTGTGTAATGCGTAAAAAAACTGATTACAATGAAACTGTTATAATATACCATTAATGCCATGTATTATCTTTGTATCACTGAATTATTTATTGGAAGAGCCGTAACTAATATTCTCTTACTACACAGTTACGCCCCTTTTTCCCCACGGTAACATGATTCTTACGCGTAAAAAAGGTCTATATAATTTCGTTTTGAAATATTTTCAAAATGGTTCATAGTAGTTGTGATTTCTTGCTGCAGATGGGTAGAGCATAAGTTGATATTACATATACTGTAATATGACATCACTGGTGTTATAAAAGTGGCTTTAATAGGATTTGAACATATGCATGTATTTATGAGCATTTGGGGACTACCTTTTTCAAAATATCTCAGGGTGTCACTGCGCCCTCTTTTTTAAAAAAAACAGCTGGTCAACCTTCCAGTTATTGTGTATTTTTTGTTCCATGGTATACATTTCTGCTCTGAAAAAAAAATTCTATGTGGAATTCTTTTTTTTTACCATGGAAATCGTAGACCTTGTTTTATATAGAACAAAGAATAAAATTCAACTGTGTAGTGAAACCTAAGATGTTAAAGACTTGTGTCTCGACCTTATTGTACACATTATAGCAATACGCTATGTTTATATGAGTTATAGCGATATATTTGATGTGGTTATTATATCTTACACGCCTTGTGAGTGCATATGTCCGCATGCGTGTTCGCTTGCGTTTGATTTGTTGTATTATGTGTATTTGGTTTTCTATCATTTCATTGTTGTATAATATACTTTTATAAATAATCTTGTAAATGTTTATGCAAATTCTACTCTTGGAATTATCAATGAATTATATAGAGATATATAAGTCCTTGGGATTGTAGTGTAACAGGGCTTCCGATGGATTCGCCATATGCGAAGGAAATATTTAATTTGCTAAAGATTTTCCTCTTTTGCGAAAGTGGTTGCGACAAGGAAATCTAAGGCCGATTATCGTATTAAAATTTTCTAACAAAAACAAGCAGCTCTAACTGTAGAAATTATCTTGGCTAATCCATTTAACTTTCTCCTCATCCCAATCAACAACCATGACAATAAACAGATGGATCTGCACCCAACTGTGATATCTCCCTCAGGCCATTGCACTATCACACATCATAAATTTCAAAACATTTGCAAGATGACCCTAAGCTAAACGATGTCTTAAAATATGCTAAATAGGTTTAGAAAATTTGTTTATGCCAATACCACTGTCAACTATACTTTCATGGGTAACCCCAATTTTTTGTCAACAAACAGTAATTCTGAAAATGGCGGCTTCCAGGATAAAAACAATAAATGACTGTAGATTTTGTCTGTAAAATAATTTTGTTTATTATGTCAGCGATAACTGTTGCTTGTTTTTTCATCAATACCAAGGTTTGACTATAATTAGATTTGTTTGACCTATATGCTCTGCAGTTATAGTTAATATATTGAACATATTTATACCGAGTCTGTAGTGACATAGTGGATGGGGTAATAAGGATATTAAGAAAATGTTGTGGAATGTTTTAAACAACAGCAATTTCCGTAATCCGTAATTTGTGTATTAATAATTTTAAAATAAATTGATGTGTATAAATTATAAAATACACTGTATGGGATTTTGTGAGAATAGCATGCTATAGAAAAAATAAAAGCGAAAGAAAATAAGTCTCAAACAACTGTTATTTATGTGCACAAAGGCATAAACATTGACAAAATCAAACAAGTACAGAAACATGACTGGCGCCGTTTTGGTTTTTTACTACACTCCATTTAAACCGATGCATCATTTACAATATAAATCAACAACTTACTACCAATTACTGCTTCCTCTAATTATCGACTTCGTGCACTTTGAACAATAATTCACAAGATAATAATAATTTAAAAGAGTAACTTTAATGAAAATATAATTTATGATTGCTTTTCTAAATATAATCCGTAAGTGAACACCAACACCGGTTGCCATATAGAACACTTACACAGGTAAATTCTTATCGGCGCACCTGAAATAAATTTGCCAATCAATATTGAGCGTCATGACGTCACCGGGGTCAACCAATTAGAATAACCGACAAAATACCGCGCCGACCATCGTGTCAATCGCTGTAAACATACATGGCTGATCGCATCGCTCTGCTTGTTTATGATTATTAGAACAGAACAGAACAGAAATACATTTTATTTGACATATACATGATAGTACATAGTCATACACGATGAATTTACAAATAGTATGTCACATATTCAACACACTCTCTCTAAAACACGCACACACACTCTCACGCACACGTATAAACGCTCGCGCACAAAAACTCGCACACAGATGTAATATTATAATTTAATTTGAAGCAATACAAATGGTTCATAGTAGAAAAAAGCGGAGTATAAAACAGAAAATAAGTTATGGAATAATTAAACAAGTTTACAAGTGGATTACGAAATTCCTAAAGTGTGAAATAGATTGTCTCGTCTGATAGTGGCTAATCTGATATAAAAAACACAAACTGTTCAAATCTTTCTTATTTTTCGTATTTAATAATTGTAAAAATTTAATCATATTAGGACGAACATAGAAGTATCTCCTTATGTATTTTGTCCTTAGATCTGCAAAACATTTGCATTTGAGCATAAAATGTAGTTCATCATAATTCGTGATCAAAAGTTCTATCTGTCCAAGATTCCGATAATACAACAACATCATTACATGTAAATGAGTTCACAAAGTCATCGTCCGATAACTTAGTTCCAGTAAGTCCATTACAATTCCACACAAACACACTAGGTCCATTCTCCTGCCAGTCCTATTCACTTTTAACTGGTTTGCCGTCAATAAATAGGGTATCGTAAGATATCCACGATATTTCCCCTGCTGTTTTGCCTCTTTCATCTTTGGTACCAGGCGTCGACGCTTTTCTACCACTTCCGGAGGGAACTGTTCGTGGTGGAAGAAACGGGTCCCACTCAGTTCAGTGCGTTTTCTTCGAATCGTCTCACGGTCCTTGTAAAGTGTAAACTTCACTACGATCTTCCGACCTCCGTTGGCTCTGGAGCCAGCGTTAAATGTACCAATCCTATGGGTTCGTTCAATACCAACAGATTGGGCATATTCCTTAGCCAATTTCAGCTTATCGACCAGGAAGCCACGTACAATCGTTTCAGTCTCTGCTGGCTTCTCGTGTGGGATTTCCTCGATATTACAAAATATGAGGTTGCTTCTCATAGACTGAGATTGAAGGTATGATATAGAATCTTTCAGCTTCGCATTTTCCTGCTCAAGATTCTAAAATTCTGCATATCTCTCACCCGCAGTAAATTCCACATTGTCAAGGCAGTTTCTGCTTTAAGCACTTTTTCATCAGTTTTTGTACCCAGTTTGTCAAGACGAGACCAAATGTTTCTCAACTCTTTCTCGAAATTATCAACTTTATGTTCGAGCTTGTCTAAAGTTTGTAACTTGCGTTCTACATCATCAATTTTACCATCAATTTTCTTTAGATAGGCAATAATTTCAATATTAGTCTGTGTCTGGAGCGGATTATTATCACTTTAAGAACGAATAGCAGTATCTGTAGCAGTAGCCTTACTCGAAGCCATGGTGGAAGTTGACTCAGTGACACTGTCCTGTTGTGTCTCAGAGAATACCGGCACAGAATCGTCGTATAATATACTGTTAGCTTTATTCAATAAGTCACTTACGTTAATTTCAGACTGATCTGTAGACCCCGCCGGGCCTCTTTGTTTATACTGTTTTGGTTTATGCAATTGGTCGTCACCACTACTGTTGCCTTTTTTTCTTTTTCATTGACACTTTTTCTTCATTCTATCATAATGAAATGTCCACCTTTCAAATAAATCCACATAATGCACTTTACAACACAAAAACCCACTATAAACCACAGAAAATAACCAGGTTTTATTCAAAAATCACAGAGCCGCCAAAAACACGACCATCTTGTTAAATCACGTGACATCATCATCCAGAAATCGCTTACACACGCCAATATGGGACATATGTTCGATCAGAAATTGTAGGAAATCAAAATGTAAGGAAAGTGTTAGTTTGTCTAAATTTTCATTGAATTGACCAGATTTACGCGGGAATAATAAACATATCTCCAATTTAAATCGTAAAAGAAACACATTTTATTTTTCAAGTACCGGATGTTATATTCGTGTAGCATTGCATTTTGCACAATTAAATTATCCATAACATCAAAGGTTAGAATTAAATATAGCGTCCAATCGTAAATAGGGTTATATCAGTGACTCTGAGAGGTCATCGAATTGTCCAGGTTTACGCGAGAATAACACAAATCGTTTAAACAATATGTTTCAATTTATCAGTGATCACGCAAGGTCATTGAATTGTCAAGATTTACGCGGAAATAACAAAAATCTCCCGATTTTCAATCGAAAAAGCAATATATATCTTTATATTTATTTTTCAAGGACCGGTTGTTTTACTTAATATTCACGTAGCATAGCAGTCCACGCAGTAATATTATGCATGACACCATAGTTTACATTTAAAAATAGCGTTTAATCGTAAAAACCCATGCCAGTAATCACGCAAGGTCATGGAATTTTCCAGAAAGATCTAGGTCAACTCTATTTCAGAAAATGTACAGCGGTCTATTTTTATTTTTGAAAAATCATGCGTGCTAACTGTGATTATTGACACGGTAATAAATCAATGTTTGTTGTTATTGCGATTAGTGAGATAGGATCCTGTTCGCTACCGTGGCTTACCGTTATGGCTTCGGGTGGTTAGAAGTTGGGGAGGGGGTGTCGTAAATTCTGTCAGTTTACAGTTCGGCAATTTACCAAAGCCGTGATATATATCATGGGGGTAAATGCACACGACAGTACTGATTTGTTTTCACAGCTGACACCTGTGGCCGGAATTATTATACCACCAAGGGGGCAATAAATTGACTTTTCTTATCTGATGATAAAAGCAATTAATTACACACATTGATAAGTTGTTACTATACTTACCATTATTATAATTAAAATTACCACTATCTATTATTGTTATTAACTATTCATAATAATAGATCTAATTATAAATATGTAGAAGTTGTATTAATTATAATTAAGGTAGAAATAATTTATTATTAGTAGTAAAGGTAGTTCTTAATTATTATTGTAAATAATTTGTTTCTCAATCGAGTACCACTGGTTTAAACTGGTATGGTGGGATGCCATAATCTAGGGTTTCCTGTTCCTCATCACTGCTTGAGTCTGAGAAGTCCGATAAAAAGTCACTAACGTCGGAATCCTCATTAAAATAACTCTCGTAAAATGTTTTCGTCCATTGCAGCCATCTTGAATTAGAGTGCGTTATGGGTATGGCGGCATCGGTAACCTCGTTCGGGTAACTCCGTTAATTCTTTCGGTTATTTCTGCGAGAGGTGTAATGTGCGTTACTGTTTCCGTGATTTACCGATGAACGAGCGCGAAATTCATGAAAACAAAAACAATTTTATTAAACTCTTATCGATTGTATTCAAATAATAAAAAAAAAATAGCATTTTGGTAACCCTTTAATAGTATTGCAATATACATTAAAACTTCTATTCATAAAAACCGTGTTTAATTCAAAAGCTTGAACAAGTAAAAGAAAACATGCAGTAAGTTACTTTCACTTATGAGTAGTTTGATAACGATTTTAAATTGTTGGTCGAGGTACGGAGTTTAGTTGGCTTCAAAAATGGCTCATAATTTGGCTACATTTTTTTTAATTTGGCTCCAACTTTTCAAATATGGCGAATGTAGTGGCGAAAAGAAAAAAATAGTCAGAGGAGGCCCTGTGTATAGTCCTAATTTATATATAAGATATATTTATATATGTTTGTTATGCTCTCCAAGACATGGAGGAATATAAACTATCTATATATATCCTTCGGAGGCAAGATTTCAATAATAATCAATTCATGAAATCTGGAAGCATAACTAGAGAGAAAGAAAACTAACTACTGTACGACATAAATTTACTCGATTAGCACTGAACAGCGACATTTAAGAATGCTAACAAATCAAATACATTTGCTTTGCTGTTATGTCGTAATTACGTTATATGTGTGTAAAAAGAATACCTACCTTACTTAACTAAAAATAATTAATATAGATTTATTTAAGTCGGAAAATACATAATATAATAATAAATTGTTACATGTGAGCGAAAGTCATCTCTTTAATAAATTTTGAAAAGTGTTTATAAGCTATTGGTAATGTGATATACTCTCACCGGTGGCTGTTCCAACAACAGAGATTACCTAGATCGAAAGTTCGGAAAACTTTTGAACACCTAGGAATAAGTCTGGAATTTCTCACAGATTAAAAGTCAAAGGCGGTACGTATTATATCTACATTTATATATCTTAACTTTTTGTCGTACATGTCCATTTTCTTATGTAACATCGTGTATAACGTGTTGGCTTTGAGTTTCTAGTCGAATGTCAGAGCTGCAGAGTGCAGTGGAAATTATCTCGTCTGGAGACTGGGAGAGAGATATGTTGAAGTTTGTGTAGAAGCACGGTGTTGTGTAATTATATCCAGGGTAGGCTGAATATTGTTGGATATCCGGTTATTGCAGGTTAGGTTAATGGACATGTACGCTAAGAGGTGTAATTTTGATAAGTAACAAACGTAAGTTAAATGACAACAAATCTTTGTTTGGAATTATGAAGAGGTTCAAAATATGTGGATTGTGGATTATTTTATCTCATTTTCAAGTGTTTTGTACTGTACTTCACAAAAGGCAGCTTTAGGTGAAAAATAATTCTTTAGAATATACTAAAAATTTGAAATGCCTATCCATAAAGTGCAGTTGTTTGAAAAACAACAAATTATAGTTTTTTCATTAGATCTTCGCTGGAATATTTCTTTAATTATATGATAATTATGTAATTTTCATGGAATTTCCATAATTTCCATTTTTTTTTTATTTTGACAGTTTCGCACAAAATGTACATACAGATATGTATTTATAATAATAGTGAGCGGGTCCATGTGGAAGAGGCCCATTCAAGATCTCTCGCCGCTAAGGTTGTAGGTTTACGTTTTCTTCTTGGTCCAAAAAGTTTATGTGAGAAAGTTTGCCAGTAACTTGTGATGGATGTTCTAATCAGATTCATTCTGCGTGCTTCCTCCACCAATAAAAGTGGATATGCCATATATAATCTATGTGTCGAAAATGGTGTTAAAGTTATACCCTTTTCAATAGTAATAAAAAATAAATGTGTGAGTTATTTTACATTGCAGGTCCACCATAGCTTTTGACACAGTGAGAATGCCAGTGGAAGGTGGCTGAAATCTGTGATAAAGCCCAGGGGATTATCTGATAAACAGTGAAACATTGCAGGATTAGACATTCATATAAACTGTGAAGATTAGAAAGTAGATAAAGCAAAGAATATTAATCCAGAACCATGGAGGGGTTTCATATAGGATTACTTGTGTTAACTTTGACAGTTTTACAAGGTAGGTGTTTTAAAAGTGATGCAAGTATGTTACAATTGTGTGTAACATGGCAAAATTGTTTTTGTTGTGTTGCTACACATACTAATTCCATTATAGATTTTTTAATTCTTTGTAACTTAAATGAATGTTTCTCATTACATACAAAACATTTTATAAACACAAATCATGTGACATTAGAGTGTTAAATAAATCCAATCTAATCAATTGTTTTAAAATAATAAATATTTTTGTCATAATAGACCACAGCATTGGTCTAGTGGTTAAGCGTACAAAATAATAGAAAAAAGGGTCATTACTTTATTGCGTGTTGTGTTGAGCACCATTTTCAGCACTAATAGCAAGTATGATACATGTATGTTTTGGTAAATGTATGAATCATCTTTAATAAGGCTACTACAATATCATGTATTAATAATACATGATATCAAGGAACTATAGAAGGATATACTATAGTTCCTTGATGATATTGTAGTAGCATTATTAATAATACATGATTCTTTTGTAGTAGCCTTATTATTAATCAATTTTAACATAATTTATTCAATAGTATTTGATAGTTCAAGTACCCTTATAAGATGAATATTATATTTACACAATGCTTTAATATATATTAAAAATTTGAACCATTTTAAGTGGGCATTTTTATTTGGTGAAATAAGATGCTGAGAAACCGGGAGTATCCAACTATCCATTAATAAGCATTTCAAATTTATGTTTCTATCCTATATTATAATAATATTGCCATAAAAAAATAGTAAAGGAGTGTTTATAAATGGACAACTTGTCATATTTAAAAGTTAATACAATTGAGAAGTTTGCATTTTTAATGTTTGATTCTGTAATTTTCATTAGGTGTCAGTGTATTTCCAAATAAATATAAATTTTATAAAAGGAAACATTAATAGTTAAGTCTTAACATCGATAATAAATGGGACCGCTATAACCGATGCACCGATTTTTTAGGATCCAACTTTTTAAGGCACCAACTTTTAGACTGATGTTCTCAATTTTGTTAACATACTGTAGGCAAAATCCGGGTGTTTTTTGTCATATTTTTTCTTCAATTAATGTTTAAAAAACCCCATCTAAAATGGGGATTTTATTCTAGGTTTGTTCAAATAAGATGCTGAGAAAACCCTTTATGATTTCATTGTTTTGCTTACTTGCATAAAGACCTTACTATACACTGCAATCTATTTCTGGTTGTCTTGATCCAAGAAATGGTCGTGACACACTTTATTAAGTGTTTCGTTACGATTGATTGCATACATACTTCATAGATTTCACGTGATTGGGAGGTTAATGAATCAATTGAAAGGTAATGCCGACACGTTTTTAAATCTTGTGAAAAACATTCTCGACACCATTCTAATGGTTCTGCATTCTACTAAAGAATGATATGATAATGCACTAAAAACGGTAACCATGTGTTAATCGAGTGTATGCGCATATTGGAAATTACCTAACGGCGCATGTAGTGTCTACGGTCTGATTAGCCAATAAAGGAACACAGCTATTCTTCACAGCGGTGTCTATCATTGTTTATTAAAAAGAGCACTGCGGGGCGGTAAATATTTAAGCGTGGGGGTATAAGAAAAAGGCAGTGCGGCACCCTGCCCCGCCATGCCACTTTAGGGAAAACACTAACATGACATAAAAAACACACCTGGATATGAAGTAATATTGTAATATCTTGTAATTATTGGTTAGAACATGATCTTTAAAGTATTTCCAACTTTCTGTTTTTTCCCCAATCTCAAAGGCTTTGGCCACTTCCCAATTTTCAGAAAAAAACTCTGGTTTTAGGTCTGGTTGGCCTCGTGTCTGCATGATATGACTGGGTGGGGTATAATACAAAGTGTCTGGGGCATAATATTCCTGTGTGGCAGCGCTAACAATACTGTCTCAAGTCAGCATTGTCGCAGTCTGACTGAAATTGTTGAAAGCAATGCTCAATACCATACAGCAACATTTGTCGTATTAGATGTTGGACAATTCGGGAATAAATTTGATGAAGCTTGACATTCATGTACACTCGAGTCCTGTTATAAAATGTATCTCGGGGTCCACAGAATGAACTGGCGATATACCCGGATCACGTTTTAAATATAATTTACCTTAAAAAGGTCAAAGTAATTCACACCTATTGTGCTGCTAGACTCTGGCTGAATGGTATTGTTTGCATTGTAATGTGATATAACGTGTATTTTGGAACAACAGAATGATACACTAAGATATGTATAAAATTAATAAAAAAGAAAAACATATTTGTGTTTAGATGAAACTGAAATCATCAGTGATTGCTGTGTAATCCAGCTGTAAAAATGTTGTTTTTACATAGTAAAAAATGGTGTCTACGTAAAAACTCGCTAAAACAAAGTTTCCAAATAGCTTCAGTGTTTAGTGCATGTCAGCATTTATTGAATCACTCTGATAATTACACACTGTTAATAATGAATGCTGACACAGATAAGTCAATTAAACTATTTTTAACCACCATGCCAGGTAAGGTTTATTACAGTTTGTTCTAATCAAGGCTAAATGGTGAGTAGAAGATGAGTGACATTGGGATGATGTATATTGTTTGGTTGTCATTTTCATTATTTGATCATTCACACAGATTGTTGAGTTTTATATCTTGTCCATTTTCCGCTTTAAAAAATGTTTACCAAGAAAGGTAATGTTTTAATTGAATTCTTGTTGTATAGGACCGCGTAATAATGAGACCGCAGTGTATTACAACGAAGGCTAAAAGAGTGATGTGTAAAGTCAATTTCAGAAGTTTAATTAAAAAGGAATTTAAACACATTATGTCATTTGTGATAGTATGCTTGTATTAATTATTTAAGTAAATCATTGTATATTGGACATAGTAAAACAAATTTGTACTCGTCTTCTATATCATTTAAGTTATATAATGTTCATTATCGTTGGTTTCATTCAATCTTATTTTGGGCATATAAACATCAATGTTTCAATTTTTTAATTGATGAGAAGAGTTATTAATTTTGGCATACACACTGTTTTAATTTCTTTAGTAATTTATCTAAAGAATCTTCAAAATGAATGTATATTTCTGAGCAAATGCTTAGTTCCATTATTACAGTCAGTAAGAATCGATCCCACAAATGCATCAAACAGTTGGCATGTATTGATTTTGGTTTACAAACATATTTTCGTGTATTGGCAATCAGTGTATTTAAGCTTTGAGATAGTTACCAGCCAATGATACCTGATTTGTGAAAATATTACCAGTATACTATAATTGCAGACCTGCCGACTACTAGGATTTATCTTAGGCATAGTTTTGTACACTTTTAGGGGTTAATATAGCGATCAGATTCCATATTTTAGAATGGCATCGAAATCAAAGTATTGCTGGCACCTGTTAACATACTGTCTGTTCAGTGTATAAATGAAGGAAAATGATGAAAAAAATAAGATTAAAATGTTCTATTTGTAAAAAGGACAACCGTCAGCGAGTGTTAGGCCACCCGTAATAAATTACTTGTTTGCCACTTCCGACTCCTACCATTTAGGGGTGGGTAGCATAGTTAACTGACGTGATCTTGTTGAGGCAGATAACTGTCGGGGTGATCAATGTAAATGATCAACATTGAATGGATTATCAGAAGGCACATGTTTCATGTAGGAAATAAACAGCCGGAATAAACAGCTTGAACGTGGAGGTTATTTTATCCTTAATTTGAAATTGTCCTCACCTAGATTTTAAAAGTAGAGATTCCTGTGGGATCCCAAAGCAAACAATTTGGTGTCAAACCCTGCCAGTGATTTTTCATCTTCAATCTTTAAAAATTGAGTTTGTTTTTGTTAACTGAAATATTCTGTGAATAGGGAGTTGTTGTACGATACTCGCCTCGTGTTGGCTTCCATGTCCCACCTGCGCTCAAAATTTTTAAAATTGTTCAAATGAGTGAAAGGCTTGCAGCTATATGGTTGGAACTTGGCATAAGTGTGCATGCTTATACTCATGAGCAGTATGTAACCTCATTACTGAGCTTCTAACTTGAAAGTCGAGGTCATAGTGCAAGGTGAAAAGGTCATATTTTATCTTTAAACTCTGTGTTAAAATTTTGACGCCAGTTGTAATTCACTGTGCATGCTTACAGTTATGTGACTGTAAATTGGCACACAAGTGAATCACATTTCTTGAACCTAAGCATGAATTAATCATTGCCTAAGCATTTATGCAGCAGTCACTTTGGGGGGGGGGGGGGGGGGGGGGGGGCAGAAAAGAAGTTAGGGGGTCAAATAGTAGACAACAATGTCTAAAGATCAGTTCCCTCTCACAACTGAGGTCTTGGGTTTGAGTTCATCTCACCCCAAAAATTTAACCAGTTAAGAAAAGGCGGTGGTAAGAAAAAATCACGACAAAAATTGTTTTGCGTCAATTGAAAAAAACATGATTTTGGAATTGTGAAGTAATATTTTTTAATATGGTAAAAAAAGCCCTGAATAGGGTTAAACTCCATTTAAAAGATAATAATTAGGTTGCAAAGAACTTTAGGCAGGCTGAAGAGATCAGTTTCTAGCAATGTTATAATGGTAGTTTTAGAAAAGTGATTTAAGTCAAAATTGGACTTGAGTTTACTGGAAAATGCTTACTACAGAACGAAATGCTGAATGCAAGATTTACAGTATGGATGTGGTCATGACTGGAGAACTTATGATCTTATTCACAGCTTATAATTTATTTCCCCTTTCGGGAAAAATAATATAAGGTCCAGGTACAATGAGCCATACAATTTTATTGTTGTAAAAAATAGAGAAAAATGTGGGCAAGAAATGGCTATGCATCATTCACTGTGAAATATGAAGAGCAGTTAAGTATGAAATGACAGCAGGCGAGTTTTGTGTCAGATGGTTCTGTAATTCAAGCTAGAATAAATCTCCTTTCATCCAAAACTTTGACACTGTCGGCCCATAATGAATTAATGAATATAAAATGAAAATGTTTATGCCCAAGTAAATGGTAGCTGGCTCACAAAGGGAATTTATTTAGTGTGTTCAGTTTATTTTGTCAAGTAATAGGGGTCAATGACTGTTGTTACTTTCTGTTTGACATAAAATATATAGATAGCCCTCCCACAGCTACATCAATATAATAGTTTTGGTTACATGCACAAGTTTTTAAATATAATATTATGTTAATGTTTGCTCCTTTTTACAAAATATAACTAAATAAAGTCTGCCAATAATATAGTGCCATCAACAGGCACTTTTGTGATACAAATTTCCAAGGGAGAACATAGTCCCAGCAATAGGTATATTTGTTCCAAGGATTTTCTTAGTTCCAAGGGAGAACAAAGTCCCAGGAATAGGTATATATTTGTGACATGAATTTCCTTAAGCTCCAAGGGAGAACATAGTCCCAGCAATATGCATATATGTGACAAGAATTTCCTTAGTTCCAAGGGAGAACATAGTCCCAGCAACAGACATGCTTGTGACAAGAATGTCCTTAGTTCCAAGGGAGAACATAGTCCCAGCAACAGACATGCTTGTGAAAAGAATTTCCTTAGTTCCAAGGGAGAACATTGTCCCAGCAATATGCATATATGTGACAAGAATTTCCTTAGTTCCAAGGGAGAACATAGTCCCAGCAACAGGTATATATTTGTGACAAGAATTTTACTTAGTTCCATGGGAGAATATAGTCCCAGCAACAGACATATTTGTTACATGATTTTCCTTTGTTCCAGGAAAATCAGTCCCAGCAACAAGCATATTTGTTATATGAATTTCCTTTGTTCCAAGAAATTCAGTCCCAGTAACAAGCATATTTGTTACAAGAACTTACTTAGTTCCAAGGGAGAACATAGTCCCAGCAACAGACATGTTTGTGACAAGAACTTACTTAGTTCCAAGGGAGAACATAGTCCCAGCAACAGACATGCTTGTGACAAGAATGTCCTTAGTTCCAAGGGAGAACATAGTCCCAGCAACAGTCATGCTTGTGACAAGAATGTCCTTAGTTCCAAGGGAGAACATAGTCCCAGCAACAGACATGCTTGTGAAAAGAATTTCCTTAGTTCCAAGGGAGAATATAGTCCAAGCAATATGTATATTTGTTACAAGAATTTCTTTAGTTCCGAGGGAGAACATAGTCCCAGCAACAGACAGGTTTGTTACAAGAATGCTTTTAGTTCCTAAGGATGACATAGTCCTAGCAACAGACATGCTTGTGACAAGAATGTCCTTAGTTCAAGGGAGAACATAGTCCCAGCTACTGACAGGTTTGTGACAAGTATGTCCTTAGTTCTAAGGGAGAACATAGTCCCAGCAACAGACATGTTTGTGACAAGAATGTCCTTAGTTCTAAGGGAGAACATAGTACCAGCTACTGACAGGTTTGTGACAAGAATGTTCTTAGTTCAAAGGGAGAACATAGTCCCAGCAACAGGTATATATTTGTTCTAAGATTTTCCTTAGTTCCATGGGAGAATATAGTCCCAGCAACAGACATATTTGTTACATGATTTTCCTTTGTTCCAAGAAAATCAGTCCCAGCAACAAGCATATTTGTTATATGAATTTCCTTTGTTCCAAGAAATTCAGTCCCAGTAACAAGCATATTTGTTACAAGAACTTACTAAGTTCCAAGGGAGAACATAGTCCCAGCAACAGACATGTTTGTGACAAGAATGTCCTAAGTTCCAAGGGAGAACATAGTCCCAGCAACAGACATGCTTGTGACAAGAATGTCCTAAGTTCCAAGGGAGAACATAGTCCCAGCAACAGACATGTTTGTGACAAGAATGTCCTTAGTTCCAAGGGAGAACATAGGCCCAGCAACAGACATGCTTGTGACAAGAATGTCCTTAGTTCCAAGAGAGAACATAGACCCAGCTACAAACATGTTTGTGACAAGAATGTCCTTAGTTCCAAGGGAGAACATAGACCCAGCTACAGACAGGTTTGTGACAAGAATGTCCTTAGTTCCAAGAGAGAACATAGACCCAGCAACTGACATGTTTGTGACAAGAATCTCCTTAGTTCAAAGGGAAAACTTAGTCCCAGTAACAAGCATAATTATTTGTGACTAGATATTTAGACTCACACAAGAATTTTTTTATAGACCCAGCAACATGCATCTTATGAACTTCAAAGTGGGTATTCATTTAAATTCTAGCCACACAAAACTTCCAAAAATGCAAACCAAGTGACTGTGACATAAAAAATGGGCAGCTCCTTTTCTGTTGATTTATACACATGCACATGTAAGAGAGGGTGTCTGGTCATTTCTAAAAGAAGGATATAAACACAGATGTCTAAAATAGATGAGATCCGTGATCTGACAATCAGGAGAATATAAATTATATTGTGTTGAAAAACAAATGAGCTATAAGATGATGACATAATATTCCTACATCAGCAGTTTCAGTTTATGTCTTGTATTCCCAATAAAATCTCCAAACTTTACAGATTAAAAAAACTCGTTGGAATGTTTCCTACATACAGCCTTGCATGTTTTCCCACTTCTCATGAAGCATGCATTTATGCATAGCAGATGCCAGGTTTACAAAAAGGAAGCAGTTATTAAATGTGTGTGTACATGAGGGAAGAGATAAAACAAGATCCTGTACAGATAGACTGCACACACACCTACAGTATATTACTAAGTGTGTGTGTATCATATTATCATTCAGTTGTTACAGACAGGAAACCTCAGCAGCTGCTAGCCTACTGCTATGTTGGACTCCAGTAGTTGTGGTTACACATATACTCACCTACCATGATTCTTATGAAAACATTGCAAGTCAGCATGGGGTGGGGGTGGTTTGATAAAGTGCTTGAAGGCTGCTTGTTACACATCACTTTACCCACTAACTGGGTCAGTTGGTAACCTCTCCAATGATTTGGACAGAATCCAAAAAAAATGAATAATTGCTTTATTTTTGTCAACATAGTTGTCACATGGTGGTATAGTGTATGTGCGTGCATACATGTGTTTGTCCGTTCAATCTTTTCTGGCTTTAAATTGATCATGCATAGAGGGATTTTGAAATAACATGGCACAAATGTTTACCATAATGAAACTATGTGTAGGTCTGAAAAGTTTATGTGAGAAAGTTTGCAATTTTACTTACCATTACTTGTGGAAGGATGTAGATTATACTAATTCATTTTGAGGTCTTCCATCACCAATAAAACTGGACATGTCATATGGCGTTAAACCCCATTAAAAATAAATACGGAAATCTACAATTACAAATTATTCTAAATAATGCAGTCATTGTTCAATTCACTGTGTGTTCATTGACCAAGTTACTGCATAAATAACAGATCCTATGTTTATAGTCATTGTAAAAGACAGCTGTAAGAATTTATATATACAATTATATACAATTTATATATCTATACTTTAATCTGGCACGGCAGGATCAGTCATAAATCATCAGTCATATATAGGTGACTGGCAACAAGATGGTTGCTATAACAATGGCTCACTAAGATAGTTTGTCGTTCACTGACTGGCTTCCCAGGGTGTTGTTTTTTTAAACTTTAAAGTAGTATTTACCTATAATATAATGTACAAACACACATGTGTTAGTCACCTCACGGCTAGTATGACTTTTATAAATTTATTATAAAAAAATGCAGCAGTTCCACTGCTGTCACCAGTTTTACAACTTTAGTAGGAAATTATAAATATCAGAAATCCAAATGTTTGTAATACAAAAATATAGGTTTATTATTATACTAATGTCTACTTCTACTTATATAAAATATATACAACACAGAAACAGTTTTCATATTTTCACATTCGTTTTACAGTTTTACTAGCCGAAATCCAAAATCCCCATCGCTAACTATCCAATCTAAAAACCCTAGTTAAAACCAACCTAAAAACCAAACTAAAAAGTCCCCGATTAATAATCATCAAGCCTTATATACCCTGAGCTGGGAGCATTGTCACCTCATGTGAGCCCAACATGCTGTTACCACAATAAGCTCTAAACATATGAACATGCCGCAATATACCTTGGTTGGGAGCATTTCACCTCATGTGACCCCAACATGTCCATTGACCCCAACAAGCTCAGAGCATGCAAATATGCTTCAGCCTATGTCTGTACAAAGAAGCCTTTTGCAGCATTATGTAATGCTCCTGATTTGATACTTCATCTCCAGCCAGTATTGACCCCTATCCATAAAGAGAACCTTAATTTATGGCTCTGTCCTTATTTTGGACTTCAGACCTGGAGCTCAATAATGGATCAATGTAATTCCTCAGAGGTTGCGGGTTCAATCCCCAGCTTGATCTGGTGCCTCATTAAACATATCTCAGTCCTGGTTCTACCCAAGAAGTGGACTTGATAGCTGTTCATGTAAGCTCTGAGCTTTCGTTGCAATCAAGCTAAAATAAATTGGTATTAACCTAACTTGTTTTCTGTCACTTGTATGTACTTTGGAGTCGTTTCAAGGATGTGCTGTTTCCTAAAATACCAATATTTTACCCATATTATTCTGATTTGCTAAAGTAGGGTCTTCCATCTTTGATGTGGATCCACAGAGTAGGTTGGTCAAAAAGGATTGATTTCAGAATTGTTTATTTGTTTTCTGTCTCCATTTTTTACTGACCTGAACTGAAGACTCACAGTTGAGCTTAATTTGTTATATATCTGGTTGGGGGATAATCCCTGTGTCTGTTGTTCATCCATCATCAATATTTTTTGACATTTTCTCAGTAATCAATTGTTTGATTTTGCTAATATTTTTGCAGAATCATTTTTGAGTCATGAAAATTCAGATTTCATGATGGGTTCTAAGTTTGTTTAGTTATTTTGGGGAGCAAAAGAAGATGATTATTTATCCACTGGGCAGCATCTGCAGAGTTGCTACTTCTCCTGGTGCTGCCCCACTGGCTGGAGCAGTTGGTTATTTGTTGTTAAAGTTGATACATCGTTTCTGGTTGTTGATGATTAAAGATGCTATCAATTTTTTAAAGTCGATGATTATTATAGTCGTTAATTCTTGTAGTCGATAATTCTTGTAGTCGATGATTTTTAAAGTTGTAATGTCTTGAAGACTGGTAGTTAATGAAGTTTCCAGTCATTAGAATTCCTGTCGCTGAATTCCCAGGATGATTGTTGCCATAATGCTGCCTATGTTGAGAGTCATGTTAAAAACATATGCAATACAATACTTAAAAAATTGCCTCTTGTAAGTACACATATTAAAGTCATCCACTCCACGATTTCACCGGAACCTCATGTACAGTAAAACTTCCATGGCTCGAACCCGATGGGACTGGAAAAATAGTTCAGGTTAAGAGTTGTTTGAGCCATGTATTGTTCAATATCATACCATACATGTACATGTCTATACATTGAAATAGGAATTCGGCCAAGACCAGATAATCAGTTATATATGGTGTTCCAGTATTCTGTTCCAGCCAACAATGTTCTACTGTAGTTGAGGCAACAGTGAGCATGCCCAACTTATATACACAATTTTGACATTAAATATTGCATCAACTGGTTTCGTTTAAACTATCAGTAGTTCAAAGACATCAACCAATGGCATTGTCACCTTCAGTGATTGTTTAATTTTATTTTTGAGAGAAAAAAAATCTGTAAATATTGAGTTTTAAGATTTGTTCTTTGAAAATTTGAAATTACCTGAGAAGTGAAAATCAGATGACATAAAACACTTTCTCCTCAATCACCATTCATTGTTGATTACATTTCATTAGTGTCTCTTTTTTTGTCTGCTTTATGTTAATGAAAAAACATTACTGGGGACAGAATTCTTAATAATTGAGTGTTTTTTGTTTCAGACTTTTATTAAGCACCAAGCAATAATTAGACTAAAAATTACATCTAACAGGATGAAATGAAATTGAACAATGTTAAAAGGAGGTGGGTGGGGTGAGTGGTGCCAGATGTTATCATGGGTTCATTTACTCTTTCTTGTGATCTATTTCACACTGATATTCGTGTGATATCAAACAAAAATATGCACCCATTTCCCCCCAATATAGTATGTAAGAACACTAAAAACTATACTTTGTGTTAATGATTGTGTTGAACTCTTTCATTATGTGAAGTCGGTTATGTTTTTTACTCCAGTACTTGAGGTGACCCATTTTATTGATAAAGTTTTATATCAGGTATTTATGTTGTACCCTGAGTGTAGTTTTTCTCCTTGTAAAGGAAATTAAATTGAGAGATTGTTTGAATAAGATTACATTTTATGACCTTCCCCCCTTTGAATTTTTAGATATGAAAAAAAATCAATGGGGTAAAGTAATTCTCTATATAAATGTCAGATTTCTGTAACCTTCAATATAAAATGTAGTTTTTATTATTTCAATTTATTAAAAGGTCATAATTGCTTAAAAATTAAAAAAGTAGAGGAAATGCTTTTATTCATGTGCATGAATTAGTTACGATATTGACCGCATCTGTATTCTAGTTGTAGAGCTTCTGTCTTGCATTAGGAAAGCCATGGGTTCAATCCTCAGCTGGGTCATAGCAAATACTTGAAAAATGGTACTAGAAGTTTCGTTGCTTAGCACTCAGCATTCAGAGGATAGTTCTAGGTCTGGTCAGCCAGGTGTCGGTATAATGTTAATTTGGTTGGGTATGATACTCCAGTGTGGAAGCACTTAGAATACTGTCTCAAGTAGACACGGTCATGCTATAACTGAAAAGTGTTGAAAAAACTTTATGCTAAACACCATCCAACAACATAAGGTAAAAATTCTGACTTATTTAAAGTGAATGTTTAGAGATCATCTCCTGGTGTCAGAATACTAAGCCATCATCTTATATTTCCAAGTTTTCTCAGTGGGAAGGCAGCTTGAAATAAAAACACTGACCCTAATCTCATGAATCATGTTTGTGTACACTTGCAGGTGCAATAAGCCAGGACCGCCGCCAACCCCAATGCGAACAGGGCAGCTGTTACCCTGCCACGGGCGACTTGTTGATTGGACGCGAGAGTAATCTCACCGCAAACTCCACCTGCGGTATGGACAGACCGGAGAGGTACTGCATAGTTAGTCATTTGGATGATGAGAAAAAATGTTTTCTATGTGACTCAAGGCAAGAATGGTCATCTAGTTACAGTACCAGTCACAGAATTGAAAACATTGTGTCCTCATTTAGAGAGAGGAAATTTAAATGGTGGCAGGCGGAGAATGGTGCGCAGCATTTGTATATTCAGTTGGATTTGGAGGCAGAATTTCATTTTACTCATTTAATTATGACCTTTAAAACTTTCCGACCTAAGGCCATGTACGTGGAAAGGTCATTCGATTTTGGAAATACATGGAAACCATATAGATATTTTGCATATGATTGTGCCAAATCCTTTCCTGGAATTAAAACGGGACCAGTGCGTAGTCTTGCAGACACAATTTGTGAATCTAGATACTCGGATGTCGTTCCTTCCACAGAAGGAGAGGTAAGCATTAATATTTGGCATTATGACGTAATTATGCCCCCTCTCCATTCAGAGATCTATGAAGGGGCATCAAGTGTTATCCCTGTCCGTCCGTTTGTTTGTGCATCTGTCTGTCCGTCAAATTGGTTATGATTTATTACTTCTGAAAGTGTCTTCGTATTTAATTAATAGCATGTAGCTGCATAATTATAGAATACAGACCAAGTTCAATATTTGTCAATGTTGGTCTATGGCCCCTTTTTTTAAAAAAGTTGTTTCAGATGAATAACAAAAGGATGTATTTAATTAATATTTAGTGTTTAGCTGTATAATCATAAAGTGTAGGTCAAATTTAATATTTGTCGTTGTCTGTCAAACTATATATGACTTATGGCTCCTTATTTATCACAAAACCAGTCACAAGTTCTTAGCAATATATATCAGAAGTTACTGAATTATTGAGTGTAAATCACGGATGAACTGAATATTAACATTTGCATGTTCCCAGGGCTCAAACTTGGTCTGAATTTTAGGGAGAAGTGACTTCTCATTCATCCAAAAAAAGGAAAAGTAGAGAAAAAATAAGGAGAATTGGTAAATTTCGTCACGCGGCTACACTTGTGAAAACTAATTTTCATTAAAATTAATGCTATGTCGTTATCTGTGTTTTTGTTTTATATTGTTTTTGTAATATTTTATATTGTTCTTGATTTATATCAAATGTGTTGGTTGACTGCCTTCTTGTCTTTAATCTGATGTTGTAATTAAGGAACTAGTTTTTGCGTGATATATTCTTAAAGAACAGGGAGTTTAACTTTCTGAATAAAGATACAGCTAAATGCACTTACAATCTGCTTTTTCATGGTAGGAGTATTCTTCATGCCACTCATTATTGTTTAATTATTTTTTTGCAAAGCATGGAACACTAGTACCTGGGAAAGCGGAAGATAAATTCTATTTGTCTATAACTTTATCTCAGAAAGAGTAATCAAAAAGAGATTTCTCTGTTCAAACAGCGTTTTTATTTTTTACCAAATGATGTGTTAGATGCTATCCCCACTGCAGGCTACACACTGCTTGAACACTGTTTCTTATTTGACATTCTTAATTCTCATGATAGTTGAATGTTTATAAATATTTCTTACTTTCTGTTGTTTCTATACATCACTCACGGACACCGAATTAACAGTTGTTATAATCGATTCAATTCATATTGTTTATTTCGACTCGGAACATATTTATAGACAACAGAAAACTGTTAACAACATAATTATCAATACTTCTTTAATCATCGGTAATTTCTAAAAATCAAATGCGCTTATTGTTCAGTTTGAACGTATAATTCGTAATTGAATTTCAGTCTTGTCAATCAACTATGCATCTCGCAAACACAAAGGCTGATTATGTCATACGTGGAAAGTTTCTTTGTTCATGGAAAACTTTGATTGACAGTCGAAAAAAATGATCAGTTTCAATTAGACACTAGATGTTTTAACTCTATACAAGGGAAACCTTGATCTTGGTCAGCCAAACGATTGTGTTGCCTAGCAACCTTTACGATGATATGAAGTAAGTTGGCATGAGGTGTAAACATATATGCCGAAAATTGCCTGGGGATATTTGGATCAAAAGTAACCGATTATTGCAATTTGCATTCCCACATTGTGCGACACTTATCCGCGGATTAGAGTATGTACCATATATTGGTTATAATTGTAATTTGCACTTCGCTGGCATCCAGAAAAAAGCGATGTTGTTAATTTTAAGGAGACTTAAAACTTTGCCGTGACCGAAAAAAAAACCCGAAGTGACGGAGAAAAAAGTGACTTTGTCGCCCATGTTGCCATCTAGTTTGAGCCCTGTATTTCACTACCTTCTCAGTGAAATTTGTCAGAAATGCGGCTGTGGACAATCGAAAAGTTTGAGAAAGACTTTCTGCACTCTAGTATAACATGCACTCCTGTGTAAGACTCTTAAACATTGGTGGGTGGGGGAGAAGGGGGGGGACTTTAAATTGAAAACAAGAAGACAAACTCATGTAAAAGTTATGATGCTGAAGTGTTCAAATGGTATGGTAGATAAGGCCAAGTGAAAGAAAAACAATAATTTTGTTTTCTGACATGCTGGAAAAAATTTGGTTCAGTAGGAACTTCTTTTTTTTTTTTTTTTCACTCTATAGTTCATGGATCGAATGATGGAGTGAGACAAAAAAAAATATTATGGGATTAAAATATTGACTTGGTCTGGTCACAATTTTTTTTTCATTTGGCCTAAGACAACACTTTGCGGATTAATGTTATTCCTCCAGAATTCTATAATTTAAGATATAGCACGGCTGTTGTAGTGAAGTGAGAAACTACCGAGTGTTAAACATGGAAACCGTGCAGTTATGTACAATGGGTGGAGTAGCTATGCCAATTATTATTACCTGTGATATTTATCTATCAGCTTCCAGTCTACACAAACACTCAGTTTTTTATCTGTATACTCCTATCTTGGTACATATGCCAGCCGGTATACTCAATGGCAGACTGGCTTATATAGATTTGGCACTGGGCCCTTGGCGTTTTTCGTTATGATTACATAATGAGATCTGTATACATATGTGTAAAGTGTACCATACACTTGTGTGTCAGTGTTTATCAAATATCTGTGATAAGGCAAGGAACCAACTTGAACATATATTGAAATTTGATAGAACTTTGTTATTTACATACCAATATGTATGCCACTTCCCAAGAGATGACGGATATCAAGCACTCTGTTTGTTCGGCTTTTTGTGAAGAATACAATCTCCTCTGTCTTGACACACACACTTCAATGTCATTGTAAAATAGATGGATTTCATCCATAGGTTTAAAATGAAGGCAATGACTGAGTTTAGTGCTAAGTCATGTTGTTTCTTAGCAGCAGCCTTTGTCAACATTACCAAGTCTGACTCGTAAAGACAACTTCAGTACTGTACAAGGTATAGAGAATAGTCCGACCAATTCTGACCTATCCACTGACCTATTTAGTCAATTTATGTACTATGGATGGTTTAGTGAGTGGTGGTTGGTATAGTGAGTGGCCACACCAATTCTGACCTGTCCACTGACCTATTCAGTCAATTTCTGTACTATGGATGGCATATTGAGAGTGAGTGGCCAGACCAGTTCTGACCTATCCACATAGTTTTAGTAATTTAAAAGATATAGTGAGTGAGCGGCCAGACCAATTCTGACCTATTCACATAATTTTGGTGATGTTAAAGGTATAGTGCCAGACAAGTTCTGACCTATTCAGACAATTTCTGTTCTGTGTGATGGTAAAATGAGTTGCCAGACCACATAATTTTGGTGATGTAAAAGGGAAAGTGAGGGGCAGACCAATTCTGAGCTATTCAGGCAATTTCTGTATTGTGTGGATCGTATAGTGAGTGGCCAGACCAATTCTGACCTATTCACATAATTTTGGTGATGTTAAAGGGATAGTGAGGGGCAGATCAATTCTGAGCTATTCAGGTAATTTCTGTATTGTGTGGATTGTATAGTGAGTGGCCAGACCAATTCTGATCTATTCACATAATTTTGGTGATGTAAAAGGGATAGTGAGGGGCAGACCAATTCTGAACTATTCACTGACCTATTCAGATAATCTCTGTACTGTGGACTGCATAGTGAGTTGCCAGATCAATTCTGACCTATTTACATAATTTTGGTAATGGTTAAGGTATAGTGAGGGGCCAGACTAATTCTGAACTATTCACTGGCCTATTTAGATAATTTTTGTACTGTGTGGGTGGAAAAATAGGTGGCCACACCATTCCTCACCTATTCACATTATTTTTGTGATGTAAAAGGTAACCAATTCTGACCTATTCACTGACCTATTCAGATAATTTTGTACTATGTCAGTGCTCCAAGAAAAAGAAAATTTGGGACTAGCCCAGGGCAAGTAGATTGAAAAAATCTACTTGCCCTGACTGAAAAATAACTTGCCCTGATCAACGGTTCACATGCCCAGATTTTTATTACTAATACACCTTGCAGTATAATATGAAATATGTAAACATAGACTTAAATGTATTCATTTTATGTAGGGTAAGCTCCCCATAACATTATGCATGTCTAAATCACAAGTTTTAGAGTTTGAATAAGACCGGGAGAAGTGAGAGAATTTCGGGAGTACTGACTATGTCTCTATCAGTATGTTGTATTTAATCCTTGTTCTTTATTAGCATAAAAAAGATGCTAAATATTCAATCAATCAATCAATCAATCAATCAATTGTTCTTTATTGACTATCATTTCTGTTCTGTCGATTCAGTGGCAGTGTGGGAGCAGGAGTATATTTAAAACATTATTTTAAATATCTTTCATTGTTTTCTAATTATTGTTGTCACAACATACAATAATGGCAATGCCAATCCTACAAAGCTATTCAATCTATCCAAGAGAACTTGGCAATATGATAAATGAATGCAGTCTATAATAGCCTTCAAATATCTAGAAAGTGCAACTAGTCAACTATATTTCAAATATTAAAAAAAACCCCACATAATTCATCTTAATTGTTGTTTTCAATACTTTATTTTAATCATGCCAAGAAAATATACGCTGAAACTACACAACCAAAAAGCAATGTTTATTACTATAATACCCCACCCACATTTTTCTTTACCGTAAACTCAATTTCAATATCAACTCAAACGTTTTCACAGAAGAAAATTTATATACATACCGTTCCAATTATTGTAAATCTACGAAATATTTATAAAATTACCAAAACCTAACGCTGACATTTTACATAACGCGATCGATCGCTAATTATCTGCAAAAACATTACCAGACTTTAGAAATCGTTACCATTTTGGCAAAGGGAGGTAATTTTATACTCTTCATAATGGAGAATTTGAGAAACACCCGCGAATTACGTCATCGTCTTTTTTTTTAGTCTTTGCTGCGGTAGGTGGTAAGAAACGTGTTTACCTTGGGCGTAGATATCCGACCAATCAGAGCGGTTATTAAAAATAGATTACTTTATATTCAAAGCTATCCACCAATCACTTTAGAGGAATTAAAATAGATAAATGAATATGCATGAGAGGTTTACCAAAGTCGCATTATCGGGCATGTGGTATGATAAACACCGCAGGGGTCAATTGTTTATACTGATTAGTTACGGTCTTTAAACAACAGTTCGACCCGTGTCGTTTCGAATAGAGATATTTGCAGACCTGTGTATTGTGAAAACTAGCTTGTCCGATTTTTAAGACAAGCCCGACGGGCAAGTAACTTTGAAAAAGGCACATGCCCGGATCCAGATTTGACAAGCCCCGGGCATCGGGCTATCCTATTCTTGGAGCACTGTATGTGGATGGTACAATAGTGGGTGGTCAGTCCAATTCTAACCTATTCACTTAATTTTAGTGATGTAAAAGGTATAGCGAAAAGCTATTCACTGACCTATTCAGACAGTTTCTGTACTGTGTAGATAAAAGTGAGTGGTCACATCAATTCTGACCTATTCACTGACCTATTCAGACAATTTCTGTTCTCTTGATGATAAAGTGAGAGTGACCTGACCAATTGTATGGTACCGTAGTATCTCCAGACTTATTCACTGACTATTTCAGGTAAAATGGGATAATGAAGCGCCTGACAGGTACATGTGTATGGTAATAAACATGTGCAACAGCACACACAGATTTTGCCACAAACATGTGTAACCTCCCCATTATACATAATTTGACATCTAATTACCATCATCTTGAATCAAGGCAGGATCTGTTTCTGGTATCTTGTCTGTACCAATAACATCTGAAATCTTGGGAACTATATTTGCATGGTATTTCCAATTCTAGAAGTTATAAAATGTGTTTTCCTGTTTCTTTCCTGTATGCACATTTAACACCAGAAAGGGGTTACCGGGTTACTTTTTTTTATTTGGTTGTATGGTATTTTTTGTTAATGAACTGATGAAATAATGAAAGTGCACTTTCATCAATGAAAGTGCACTGACTTTTAGTTTTATCATCAGAAAATGTTTAAAGTGAGAGTGATATTTTTGTCGAAGAATTCTTTGGTCTTAGTAATCACTGTTTAAAACGTTATTTACGTTTATATGATTCTTAACAAGTGTTTAATTCGATGCACAAATTCATTTATACATACCTTTTATAGTTTGAATAAAGTTTTGAAAAACTCTGATTCAATGAACCAATGAAAATCTGGTGGAAATGAGTGCCAGTGGTGTAGGATTTTAGGACTATATGTCCATGTATTTATTTTATATTATTTTATTGATGAAACTCTGAAACTAGATTTCATGCTTGTTCAAATGACAAAATTTTCTTGATTGAGTAAGAATGCTGGAAATGTTTACTTCTACCGTAACATAGATGATCCAATGGAATTATCAGTGCTATTTTGCCAATTTATAGGGGGAAGAATTAAGAATAAGTACTATAATCTGAAGTGTTGGGGATCTGAAATAAATGTACTATATTGCAGAGAATGCACATAGGTCACTTACAACAGCTTTGCTGTTGAGCTAGATTTTATAGCGACATTGTTGAAAGGCACCTACTGTATTGGAATGTAAGCAATAAAGTATGGAATTAGTACTTGGATGGGTGACCATTCTCACTTTAATTAAGTCGAACCTATGTCTGCACAAATATCACTTTCCGTGGGATGGGGTGGGATATGGCTAGAAACTGCTGGAAGCTACTTGATGTGGTATTGATCCCAGCCTGGTCACACCAAAGACCTAAATGGAACTAAAAGCTTCCTCGCTTGGCGCTCAGTATTAAGAGGATAGTTCTAGGGCTAATTGGCCCGGTGCCAGTATATTGTGACTGGGCAGGGTATCATACCGTTTCATGTGTCTGTGGCATGATACTCAAGTGTGGTAGCACTCTAAATTCTGTCTCAAGTAGACACTATCATATATGACTGAACATTTTTTGAAACTGATTATTGCTTTTTGAAGCTTAAAACATACAATACACTGGATCATCGGAAGTCCAAACATTGATAGCTCCATGCAGTTGGTGGGATTCTTGTTTATTGTCAGTAAAGTTTATTTTCTGTACAAAGTTAAAACATATTATTGCTAACCATTACAATACTTTCTGTTTGAAAACATTGAAATGTCAACCTACCAGTTATAGTTTTCAGGGTAAATTTATGAATAACATTGACTTGTACAAATAGCTAGATTGATGGAATACATAGTGCAGAATATAATTTGAGGTTCTTGGGTGTGGGGGTGTGGGGAGCATGCCACAAACCTTCTTAAATAAATACTGCATCAGATCTAGCTATGGGCCTGTTTAGCGTTATTAAAATTGACCAATATTGGATTGGAGATTTTTTAAGCCCACTGCAGTTGAATTGCATTTATTTGTGGCTTGATTGAATTCAAAGGTTTATGTTTCAGTTGCTATTCTACAGTTTGTATACATGTGTGAGTGATGGAGGGCTGTTAATCTTAACCTTCTAGTTTAAGATGAGAGAGATTGCAACAGGTGAAAGAGAGATCTATGATGAAGAATATGCATAGAGATTGAGTGACCAGTGGGTGTAACCACCTGCTTAATACTCTGTCTGACCCATGGCTGCAGGAGGTGATTGTTACTTTGTCAAGCATATTTATCTGATTCATCAAGTTCACCAACATGTGATACAAACTTTGATATATAAGAGAATGCATTTTATTTACATGTTTAAACGAGAATGTTGCAAGTGGCAAGATATGTCATTATTCCAGTTTTTATTGTTTGAATATTTAACATCATTTTTGTGCCATTGAGGGGCTTACAGATGATTAGTTAACCTTACTATTCTTTCCTGGGATCCTGGAAGGTTAACCAGTATTTGAGAACAACCATCTACACAAGTAACTGATGATTTCCCCGCTTAAATCAGCGGTTAGAGTTGAATGATAATGAGACACATGGTACATACAAGTCATCACGTACACTGGCCAGGTAGAGATTCAAACTCACGACCGGATTGATAGTCAGACGTGTGCTATTGACTGACCTAACTGAGCCCGGCTTCATTATTCCAGTCACACATGTATAAGAGAGGATAAGAAAAATTGTTTCTAAAGTGCAGCAGGACTGGCGAGTTATTGTGTCATGTGACATTAGTGCGGATGAAGGACTGTTTAAAGTGCCACCAATCACCACTAAAGACAATACAATACACAGATTTATCTGTTAAGATTTACCAGGTCATCTTACTGGTCAACAAGTCTCGTTGATAGGTCAGATAAACAAATCATTGCAAATTATTGCCTCAATGTTCACAAATTAACAAAACAACTGACAAACAATGTATACCCCATTTCTGTTACAGCAAGTCGGGAAGTACAGGGTTAATTTTCTTCATCCTTATAGTGGGCTGAAGTACTGCGGATTTATCATATCATCTATACTTTGGTTGTCTACAGTTTCTATATTTGTGTTTAAGTCCAGGTGTATCTATATATTATATATTCAATGTTTGCCCATGAAGGCAAATCCTCCTACAATGTGTAAACATTGCACCTTTGGCTGTCTACTGCCTTTATGGTCCGACTATCAGCTGATTACATAGAATGACATTATTTAATATATACATGGGTGTACATGCAGTGTACAACTTTGAAATACCTTACTAAGGCCTAAAAAAAAAAAAGGTTTGTTTCCTGTTACATGCCCAAAAAAATATGGGTCGGTAGGTCGGGATTTTTTTTTTTTTTTTTTTTTTTTTTTTTTTTTTTGTCGTTACCACTTTTTGTCGTTACCACACTCCTTTATCAAATGGAACATCAAAATGAATGAGTTTGTTAGTTTCTATTACATGATTATATATGTCATTTTGGGGGTAGTGGTGTGAAAGTAATATATCTTTTAAATAGTACTCAACTTCAGATATGAATCTGAAATCTGAAGTGGCTATAATAAACCGAGGAAGATGTTTGATATAGGCTATACTGTCTTCGCAAAAATTATACCTTGCACCGTTTCTGTGAGTCTATATCGTGTAGGCGTATGCAGTGATTATTTTATAATGAGATTACGAGCGTCTAAACGACACAGCGCGCCGGTGCGTAAGAATAACTTCGTTGTGAAAATCACCAAAAAGAGCGCGAAATCCGATGCCGATTTTTTGGACATAAAAACTTTTGAGTCGGCAGTTAAAATATAGGGTCGGTCGGGTAACCGGAAACAAACATCTTTTTTTTTTAGGCCTAAGAATTCTTAACGATCATTATATATATATAAGAATAATATTTCCTTCTTAAAATTGAGTAATTATTGCTTGTTTATAACATTTAGTGTGTGTTGTAAAAAGTTAAGGTGGGGCAGTAACTTAATATCTATAGATTTTATATTTTTTCAATTCATTATAATGCAGTCCAAATTAAATAGTTTTTGAAATGCCTTTAATTCTTTTCATTTTTTTTTCAAATTACTTGATTTGAGAAAGTAATTTGAGAAGAAAAATCTTTCAACTTTTGATTGTAAATGTGTACACGGTTTACACAAATCCCTGAATTCATATAGCATTAAATAGAGCTAATTAAATTCACTTGTAAGTGTCTGTGTAGTTATTGGATTCAGATTTAGATAATTATGCGGATTTATGTTAGGGGCGGGGGTCGTAAGTTTTGTCTATATATAGTCTTGCTTTACGTATCATGTATGTATTTGTGGAGCAATTACTGTTAAGCTTTGTGACAAAGATTTCACCATCTAACGAATTACATCAAACATTCTCCAGTGTAATTATATCCGACTTGACCAACGTGTCAAGAATCTCGAGATATTCGATCAATCTCTCCTCTATACTGGTCGCCTCCAACACTTAAAATACAACCGATATCTTAATTTAGAATGAAATGTCAAGTGGTGTCTTATAGAGTCAATTCATGCGTTTTATCAATGCGGTTATTTAAAAAAGGAGGTAAGTGGAAGGTTGACCATGATGTAAAAAGATAAGTGTAAGTGTGTATGTATACAGGGGCTGTAATTGTTTGATGTCTCAAAGGCAAATACCATATCACATTCCAGCATGGGTATATCACAGAGCATGAACTGTTTATACTCGTTCAAGACTCTCTGATGTTAGCACATATATGAGCAGTTAAAGTTTTTTATAAAGTGGGGGTATGTCAGGTCGGCCATTTGTAGGTTAAAGTCTTCATGAAATAATATACTGAGGTAATATATGTCCCGGATTTTATGTTTTTTGTGAGGATAGCCAGTCCTAATGACTACAACAAACACATTAGATCATAGAAATATTATATCTCAGGCAGTCTGTTTACTTTTAATAGTGGGGCATTTGATGAACTGTTAAAAATACTCAATTATATTCTATGACTAATAGAGTAACATTTAGATTTCAGCACAGTTCAACAGAGAACTGCATTTGCATTATGTGTTCTGTTGCTATGCAGAAGTTTCTTCTTGAAGGTTCTTCACTCATACCTTAGGTAGATGGATATGTCAGGTTTTTGGGAATTCACTCTGTCCATATCCACCTCATTCCCAAATTTCAGGAAAAAATCACTGATTCATTTCAATTCACTTCCTGTAAAACCAGAAATTGTTTAAGTCAATGTTTATTTTCCAACACCAACACACACTCTGGTAGACAAAATTTATTTCTAGTTCTGAATTATATGAAGTGATGTTTTATTTCTCTTTTTTGTCCAGTAAGTTGATTAGAGCAGCTTTCACAAGCAGCAAGAAATCTGTAACAGTTGTATATTGAAGCATTTCACTATGGAAGTCCTCTGAATCCAGTGATAGAGAAATCGTTACATAGACAGTTATCCATGCTGAATAACTTAATTTTCAAATCGATAACAAATTCTTCACAAAATTACTTTTTTTTTAAAATGGTTATTGTTTTTTGTCCTTTACATTAAAATGAACTGTCAATAAATTCAAATTCTAAATTAATAAATTTAAGCAGATTAGCCATGTTATCTCAATCGACGCTAGTGTTGCTGGAAGATATGCTTTTAGACTTGTTCTGGTGTAGATATGCATATTCATTATATTCATGAGACAATCTTAAGAACGGTCTGTGGTATGCTTACTTCATAATAAGATACATAAAAAAGATTTTAGAAAATAAAGAGTAAAAAAATTAATATTATTGGTAATTGTTTTAACCCCACCCCGCTTATAAAGGACCATCCCATTTTTTATGCTCTACCAAAGGGGGGAGGCATTTAGTTGCAGCTTCATCCATGCGTCCATCCATGCGTCCATCCCTAAGTTCTTGTCCGGGCTATTTCTCTACAACCTCAGGTTGGAATTTTATGAAACTTGCTAGGATGCATCATTTTCAAGGTCAGATGTGCATATTGTCTTAGTGTTCCGATTCGATGATTTTTCACAGAGTTAGGGCCTTTGATTATGGCCCTTTGATTCTGTCTGTGATCAAACTCTTGTCCTCGCTATTTCTCTACAACCCCATGTTGGAATTTTATGAAACTTGCTAGGATGCATCACTACCAAGAGGAGATGTGCTTGTTGTCTTTGTGTTCCTGTTCGATGATTTTTCATGGAGTTATGGTCCTTTAATTGAGTCTGTGACCAAATTTTTGTCTGCGCTATTTCTCTACAACCTCAGGTTGGAATTTTATGAAACTTGCCAGGATGCATCATTACCAAGTGCAGATGCGAATATTGTCTTTGTGTTCTGGTTCGATGATTTTTTCACAGAGTTATGGCCCTTTGATTCTGTCTGTGACCAAATTCTTGTCCGCGCTATTTCTCTACAACCCCATGTTGGAATTTTATGAAACTTACTAGGATGCATCATAATGACCTATTTCAAAGTATATTGTACAATGAGTTATATCACGAATTAAAAAAATAATGTATTGACTTCTCTTTAGAGATCTCACAGTTACTTCCCCCATTCAATATCATTACCATTTGGTACAGAGTCAAACACATAGATTACTCCATCCATCCACCCCACCCTTTTGCAATATATACCCCCTGTGGGTGTTTATTTAAGGGTGGTGGGGGGAGGTGTATAAGATGATAATGTAATTAACCCTTTACTTCATACGCCTTTGGACGCTTCTAATATTGACGCCTTTGAACACCTCTAATATAGAAGGCTTTTGAATTATTGGGTGAATTGTATAAATTTATATTAACTGACAGAGTGGAAAACAGTGCACTGTTTTCAAAGGCCTTCTTGATTGGTGCGGGAAAATGCATATCTATGGAGTAAAGGGTTAAAAAAAGATGGGCATTTAGAATATTTACTGATTGATACTTAAACATGTGACATTGGAGGACAGTCTCCAAATTTTGTTATAATGTCTTTTCTGATTCATTTAAATAACTTTTTCAGGAATGCAAAGTTTCTGTGGACCAAACTGTGTTCATGGGTGTTGTGCCTGTTAAGAATACCATACTTCAATCTTAGCGATAGGATGACTGTATACTAAGAAAAATTATCTGTTATCATTTGGATACATACATAAAAACCATAATATTACAGAATTTAAGCCTAATGACTAGGATAGTGGTGACACATTCAAGTCTGTCTAGATAGGGTCGCCAGTTGGCATCAGTTTACCCGCCATCTGATACATTGATACACTCATGAATGGTGCCATCTGATACATTGATACACTCATGAATGGTAAGAGGTTTATATTAGCATCAGAAATATATTTATTACAATTTGAATTATTCTTTGTGCTCAATGGCAAAAGTGTAAAGGGAAAGGAATGCCTGGCCTGTGGTAGGAATGTACGCTATATCATCTTACCAGGGCCAACATCCTGATTTGGTGTATTTTCAATATAAAAAATATTTATCGTGATAAAATTACGATAAAAGTCATATGTATACATAATTATTTGAATTGCCCGGATGAAATAAAAATTTCAAATCAATTTCTTACCAACAATTTCATCAATTTAAAATGCACAGTTTAACAAATTAATTGATTTTGTATAATAAAGTGTATACATACTGAAAAAAATGATAGCAGATCTGGGATAAATAGTGTTTTTTTTCACCATTTTGGGAAGATGACCCTTACCCTTGGAATTGGGAATTTTAGCGGCATTTTCATTAACATTGGGAATTTTTTTTGCATTAAATATATTTATATATTTATAAAAAGTGTACACTTGCTTATCAGGCCATTTAATTAAATAATCAATGTCATACTAAATTCAGAATGGGGAAAACTTTCTTTATTTATCAAGGAAGTATGGCAAGTTACAATTTACATTTTTGAAGCTTTCAATTGGGAACTTTTACCATTCAATTGGGAAAAAAAGATACTATTTGCCATTGGGAATATGACCCAATAACGGCTATAAAAATGGCCGAAAAACAACACTGGGGATAAAAAATATATATTTAATATTAAAAAACATGCATTTTCAAAGGCATTAAGTATACTATATACAATATTATCTACCTACAATTCAATCAGGGCTAAGTGCAAACTAGTATAACTTGGCAGAGACCAAGAATGTAGATAAACTAGTTGTGCTTATTTGATTTCAGTGACACATGGCAGTGTGTCAGTATGCTATCAAACACAAGTGATTTCCATATATTTAATATCTAAATTATTTTATTCAAAATAAATCTTCCTAATCCGCCTGTCTGCTCAAGTGGGGGGACCAGCTGTTGTAGCTGGCATTCCTGTCATACCTGGGTAAATGTCGCCATAAATAATTTCTCATTACTATATACTTTCACTTCTGTGCCAAGAGTTGTATGTGGCGAGATATAGAGTGGGGGGAACCTTCGACATTCATTTATCAAGGAGTAAAACAAGTGGTGCCGCGGTAGAGAATCTGTAGGACCAGGCGATCATGGATCGGTCCTCCATGTGTCCTTGAGCAAAACAATTTATCCACATATGATTACTACTGGTTCTATCCAGGAAGACTTTGAGTGTGATTTGTCTAAGTTGTAAGATCTTGTTTCACAGTTGATGTAAACTAAATAGGTTTAAAACAAACAAAAATAAAATGATCAACAAAGAGCAATCGTTCAGTGGTTTGACATCTCAAATATGTCTTATCATAAGGCTTGAGTCTTGGCTTGTGTAGCTAAATTTTGTTAGTATGTAATGGAATCATTTAGTCTCTTCTACTGTATGCGGGCTTACAAAAGTTGCATGCTTGATAAAAAGTGTTTCCTGTTTGAGCATGTTAAAGAGTCATAGTTATCATAAATGTAATAAAAAGAAACAATTGCCAGATTCATCTGTACCTCTTCTCTTATTTTTTATTGCAAAAAAATAAAAGATTCTCTATTAGCGACAACTAAGCGTTTTCTTGCTGAATAAATATTGACAAATTGATCTACAACCTATATACTGAAAGATTAGGTTGGTCAAACAGGAAATACTTCATATTATGTTAACAGTTTACTTTGACACTCTTTTAACTTTAATTAGCAATTTGTCATGCTCCAGAGGTCATAATGATTTTACTCAAAAGGAGGATCATTATATTTCCATAAAAATTATTTTGTGAGCTGAGAAATACTTGGTTTATAGGAGGGCATATATATAGATGGATATATTTGTGCTTTATATATTGGCCTGTTTAGGGTTGAACTTAATTCAGTTTGTGGTACTGAGACCGAGCCATAGCTTTTTAAGAATAACTGGGTCTCTTATCGGTGTTTTGAAACTTCGATAAAAATCCAAAATATTTATGTAGTATGGTTATGAAAAAGAAGAAAACATACTGTTCCTGTGAATCTTGCACTGGATATAAGTTAGATTCCGCCATATTTGTTTATAGGTCTTGTGTAAAACCTGATGACAGCCGATACCAACTTCTCCAGAGAAATTCATTATTGCCAAAAATAATTTTTTTCAAGAAAATATAAAGACTGCATATTTTGGTTAATTCGTAGCAAAAATCTAAAACTGTACTAATGTGACACCATGCCTGTCATTTCCAATACTTGGGAATGGGAAAATAACAAAAAATACCACATTGGCATCCAGGCTATAGTTCGTAATTCATATGGGATTATGTCCCATATTAGATTGGGGTTTTCATTAAATAGTTTCAAATTAAAATGGTATCTTTTTAAACTTAGATATTGTTCTTTTTAGCAAATATGTTTTTATTTTTCAGTGATATATAAACTGAATTTTTTACAGAAAACTATTTTTCATTTCGAAAATGTACATATATAAAATTCAATATTCAACGATAACAATCCTACGATTATTACGAGTCACAAGTTCACTTTACTTATGTTGCTTTATTTTCATAGTTTTTTATACTTGAGAATACATTCATTTTCAGTTAAATATCTTGCTTTTAATATGAAGTGGGTATTTATTTGAGGTTAACGTTTGATACTGAAAAGAAATAAGCTAATGTCTAAATGATAAGATAGTTTGTTTGTTTGAATATTTAGTGTCATTTATTTGCCATTGATACGCTCAGTGAACCTAACCACACTTTCCTGGGATTCTGGAAGGTTAACCAGTGCTCGAGCACAAGTCACTGGTAACTTTCATACTTGAATCAAGCACAAGTCACTGGTAACTTTCATACTTGAATCAAGCACGAGTCACTGATAACTTTCATACTTGAATCAAGCATGAGTCACTGGTAACTTTTATACTTGAATCAAGCACAAGTCATTGGTAACTTTCATACTTGAATCAAGCACGAGTCACTGGTAACATTCATACTTGAATCAAGTACAAGTCACTGGTAACTTTCATACTTGAATCAAGCACAAGTCACTGGTAACTTTCATACTTGAATCAAGCACAAGCACAAGTCACTGGTAACTTTCATACTTGAATCAAGCACAAGCACAAGTCACTGGTAACTTCCATACTTGAATCAAGCACGAGTCACTGGTAACTTTCATACTTGAATCAAGCATGAGTCACTGGTAACTTTTATACTTGAATCAAGCACAAGTCATTGGTAACTTTCATACTTGAATCAAGCACAAGTCACTGGTAACTTTCATACTTGAATCAAGCACAAGTCACTGGTAACTTTCATACTTGAATCAAGCACAAGTCACTGGTAACTTTCATACTTGAATCAAGCACAAGCACAAGTCACTGGTAACTTTCATACTTGAATCAAGCACAAGTCACTGGTAACTTTCATACTTGAATCAAGTACAAGTCACTGGTAACTTTCATACTTGAATCAAGCACAAGTCACTGGTAACTTTCATACTTGAATCAAGTACAAGTCACTGGTAACTTTCATACTTGAATCAAGCACAAGTCACTGGTAACTTTCATACTTGAATCAAGCACAAGCACAAGTCACTGGTAACTTTCATACTTGAATCAAGCACAAGTCACTGGTAACTTTCATACTTGAATCAAGCACAAGCACAAGTCACTGGTAACTTTCATACTTGAATCAAGCACAAGTCACTGGTAACTTTCATACTTGAATCAAGTACAAGTCACTGGTAACTTTCATACTTGAATCAAGCACAAGTCACTGGTAACTTTCATACTTGAATCAAGTACAAGTCACTGGTAACTTTCATACTTGAATCAAGCACAAGTCACTGGTAACTTTCATACTTGAATCAAGCACAAGTCACTGGTAACTTTCATACTTGAATCAAGCACAAGCACAAGTCACTGGTAACTTTCATACTTGAATCAAGCACAAGTCACTGGTAACTTTCATACTTGAATCAAGCACAAGTCACTGGTAACTTTCACACTTGAATCAAGCACAAGTCACTGGTAACTTTCATACTTGAATCAAGCACAAGTCACTGGTAACTTTCACACTTGAATCAAGCACAAGTCATTGGTAACTTTCATACTTGAATCAAGCACAAGTCACCGGTAACTTTTATACTTGAATCAAGCACAAGTCACTGGTAACTTTCATACTTGAATCGGTGGTGAGAGACGAATGATGATGAGATATAAGTGTTGTATACTCATTCATTACAGACTGACTGGATGGGGATTCAAACTCATGACCTCTGGATTGAAAATCAGCTGCAATTACAGAATAAGAATAACAATTATAGTTACTTATTGCTGGTAGAACTTTGAGGGTTCAGCACAACACTGCCTGTCTACGTTATAAACAGTATAGAAATAGAACAGTGTTGCACTTTGTAACCTGTAAAATCAGCAGTGAATAGTTTTGAATTTTGTTTTTGTTGTTGAGAGACAAACTTTGAAGTTTCATTTGCACCTGTATCGAAGTGCAGACCATGAAATTGTAAAATAATAAGCACAAGTTTTATGATGTGTTTCAGTTCAATCATTGATCTGCAATCTGATTAACTTGCAGCAAATGAGGGCACAGTGTATGTACCTGGTTCATGTTTACGATCATGGTTAACATTTGCTGTGTCAATTAAGTTTTTACATTGGGGGGGCTGTCATAACTGACAGCAAACACATTTAATGCCTGGTTCCCTAAAATTATCACATAAAGCGTGCTAATATGAAGTTGAGCCAGTGTCCTAGAAAGTATCTTGGTTAATGTCAGAAAATGTTTAATCGAACTGAAAGCAGCCCAGGACTTGCATGTTGTTGTGTCCTTTGAATTCGGGAGAATCCCTGACAATATTGGAGAGTTCATATACTAAGATATTGGATGAGAATTAATAAATGTTATGATTGTAAATGAAACTTTGTTATAAAGATGTGCCAGCATTTATAGATGGGTGGTATTATATATTTTCAGGTAATTTTCCGAGTTTTGCCTCCATTTATCAGAATCACAGACCCATACAGTCAGGAGGTGCAAGATCTGCTCAAACTTACAAATCTCAGGGTTGTATTCACAGAGCTCCACACTCTTGGTAAGTTATGAATGTATTTTTAGGGACACAGAGCTCCACACTTTTGATAAGTTATGAATGTATTCTTAGTGACACAGAGCTCCACACTCTTGGTAAGTTATGAATGTATTCTTAGGGACATAGAGCTCCACACCCTTGGTAAGTTATGAATGTATTCTTAGGGACATAGAGCTCCACACTCTTGGTAAGTTATGAATGTATTCTTAGGGACATAGAGCTCCACACTCTTGGTAAATTATGAATGTATTCTTAGGGACATAGAGCTCCACACTTTTGGTAAGTTATGAATGTATTGTTAGGGACACAGAGCTCCACACTTTTGATAAGATATGAATGTATTCTTAGGGACACAGAGCTCCACACTCTTGGTAAGTTATGAATGTATTCTTAGGGACATAGAGCTCCACACTCTTGGTAAGTTATGAATGTATTCTTAGGGACATAGAGCTCCACACTCTTGGTAAGTTATGAATGTATTCTTAGGGACATAGAGCTCCACACTTTTGGTAAGTTATGAATGTATTCTTAGGGACATAGAGCTCCACACTCTTGGTAAGTTATGAATGTATTCTTAGGTACATAGAGCTCCACACTCTTGGTAAGTTATGAATGTATTCTAGGGACATAGAGCTCCACACTCTTGGTAAGTTATGAATGTATTCTTAGGTACATAGAGCTCCACACTCTTGGTAAGTTATGAATGTATTCTTAGGGACACAGAGCTCCACACTTTTGGTAAGTTATGAATGTATTCTTAGGGACATAGAGCTCCACACTTTTGGTAAGTTATGAATGTATTCCTAGGTACACAGAGCTCCACAATCTCTATAGATTACAAATTACATAACTCGTCACAAACCCCAGGGTTGGTATTTAGAAGTGTTTTAAAAATAAACAACCTTGAATCATTATCGTTGGAAAGAACAAAACAATATCCAAGTAACAAACAACACAAATTGCACAATTTGTTTTACATGATAGGAATTGTTCATAGATAACAGAGGCATAAAACAGCTACTAGCATATACATGTGTAGCATAGTTTTTAGGCGTGCGAGGAATGTTCCATATATACTATATTATTAAGACATCATCATTGTAGCACAGGTATTTCGTGATAGTTGTTTCTGGCTGTTGATTGATCCATTAAACTTGACCTAGAACCAGTTCCAGTAATACATAGTTTTCTGGTGTGTGTGTTTTTAAATTAATTGTAAAACATTGTGTGCCAGGTCATAGACATAATAAAGTGGTATTTCAATAAGATTGGTAAGATCGTTCTAAAAATATGAGTAATTCTTCTTTTTCGTCTTTAGTTGAAACATCCAAAATAATTTTTGAGAATCATTGATTAACACCTGAAGGATGGCATATTACCTACTTCATTACCTTGCCTGAATAGGTCACTGTGGAAGAGTGTTTTATCCCTAACCCCCATTCCCCAAAACATGACTCCACTGGGAATTAAACGGATGGCATCTGTGTCTTAAATTAAGTATGTTGGCCAATAAAACCACCAAAACTCTGATTGTTGCCACAGCAACTATTGTTGTTATGGTGACAAAATTAATAATGATATAACAATAGAATATAGCCAGCTGCAAATCCTAGGCATGATTTTCATGCATGTTGTTATTCTTTGCCTCCTTACTCTAACCTTGTCCCACTCCAAAGATATACTTTTTTTCCTAAACAATACAAAGTTATGAAAATATTGTGTATTTCACTAAAACTGTGGAATAAAAATGGGGGATAAGAAATACCCTTGAAATAGAAAGATCTCCCCCCTCGTTTCTCCACACATAAGTTTATCCCTGTATGTGGGCCCCTGTATACAACTGACAGTGTCTCTAGCTAAGTCTACAATTACATATTTACAATGTAATGTGAGGAAGGTAGTATTAATCCATTCATAATCTTGTAGATTTGATAAAATTATCTTGTAGTAAATGTATGGCACTTGTAGTTCCTGTGAATTGTTCAAGATTACTTGATCTGCTGTTCGGGGATTAAGAAAGTTTTATCTCCAGATCTTAATCCATTACTGTGTTGCTGCCTACAATTGAGAACGTTGACCCCAAAACTTTAAATTTATAAAAAGGTAGAAACTTCTCTGTTTATTTAACAAGAAAGGGAATTCGTAAAAGTTTTTTTTTTTCCAATGGTTTTTAACTTCACTTTCAACATATGTTATATATGGCATATTCAGTTTTATTGGTAGAGGAGGACAACAGAATGATTGATTGATTGATTGATTGATTGATAGATTGAATATTTAGCATCATTTTTCATGACATCAAACAGACGCTACTGTTTCCTGAGATTCTGAAAGGTTAACCATTTCTCGAGCACACCGCATCTCCGCAAGTAACTGATAACTTTCCCACTTGAATCAGCGGTGAGAGACGAATGATAACTAGACACAATGTCGTATCAGTCATCACGGAGACTATTGTTGGGCAGGTATTCGGCCTCAAGACCCCAGGATTGATAGTCAAGACGCGTAACCCACTGTATTAATCAGGCCCGACTCTACAGAATGAATCTGATTTGTAAAATTACTGTCATTCTGCAAGTGACTGGCAAACTTTCTTACATAAGGTTTTTGGATAGAGTAAGATTCGACAGTCTTCTGCACAAGGATCCCAAATTTGCTTGCTCGCTGGGACGAATGTCCACGAGAGCATTTGCCATGACCCCGGCATTGTTGTTGGCGTCGTCTGTAGACACCTAGGTTAAACTTTTGCGTTTAGTTGCGTTTAAGTTTTGGTGTTTGCCTCCAATCTCAATCTTTGCATGTGTGGTTGGTTTTATCCCATAGGCAAGCTTTGTTGACTTCTGACAACTCTTGTTAGTATAAGTGATTGATAAATATGAAATGTTTTTTCTCAAGAGCATGTTACTTGGGTTTCAGACGCAAGTCAATGTGTCTACCATGACGAAACCTTAAAAATATAGAATTTCAAATTAGGCAAATTTTTCCATGAAGCAGAATGAAACCAATTAAAACATCAGATAAAGTTACTTCAGTTGAAACATTAAGTGAATCTAGTAAATGTACATCACAATCTCAGAAAATCATTAATTTCCTAGTGTTTTCATTGTAAAATAAAAAAATTTCTTTTTCAGGTGACATTGTGTTTGATAGTCGACAAGATATTAAAGAAAAATATTACTACGCTATGTATGATATGACAGTGAGAGGAAGTTGTTCTTGCTATGGCCACGCCTCCAGATGTGTCCCCGTCTCAGGATATAACAACAACCCAAATATGGTAGGCACTATATTGTTTATTTTGTTTCTTCTCATTATTGTATCACTTACTTCTCACTTTTGATGTCATGGGTTTGAGCTGGGCCAGCTCAGTTAAAAAACTTCTTAGGGAGAAAGTTTGCGGTCATTTTACATACAAGTGTCGAGTTAAATGGAAGTCACAGAGCGAATAATTGGAAGTGATATTACGCTAGGTTCATATAAAAAATGGGTTAATTTCACTTCTGCACTATAAATGTGACAAATGCATGTTATAATTGTGTGTTCTATTCCCCAGGTGAATGGTCAGTGCGAGTGTACCCACAACACTAAAGGTTTGAACTGTGAGATGTGTAGAGATTTCTTCAATGATTTACCATGGAGACCTGCAAGAATATCCAAACAACATGCTTGTAAAGGTACTAACTAATAAATTACCGGAGAATGCATCATTTAATGTGAAATGTTGATATTTAAAGATCATGAACCATAAAACATAGTATGTAACAAAGATAAAAAATTCTAAATCACGAACACTTTTATGTTCATTCCAATCAAATGTTATGATTATGATTTGTTCATAAATGTCCCTGCTTAAGTTTATAATGATTTGTAAATTTATATATGTAATTGATTACAAAGAAAGCTCAGAGTTTATACATGAACCGCTCACAAGTCCGCTTCTTGGATACAACCAGTACAGTGTTGATTTTTGAGAGGCATTGGGCCCAAGCTGGAGATCGGACCTGCAACCTCTCCTTTATCATTGTTTTCTCTGCAGTTAAAAGGAAGTGTGTTAAAGTGTGTGTGTGTGTAAATGTGTGTATAAAGTGTATAAAGTCTGTGTATAAGGTGTGTTAAAGAATAAAGTGTGTGAATAAAGTGTAAAGTGTGTATGAAGTGTGTTAAAGTGTGTTAAAAGTGTGCATGAAGTGTGTTAAAGTGTGTGTATGAAGAGTGTGTATAAAGTGTGTAAAAGTGTGTGTATGAAGAGTGTGTATAAAGGGTGTGTGTAAAGTGTGTTTAAGTGTGTGTGTAAAGTGTGTTAAAAGTGTGTTTAAGTGTGTGTACGAAGACTGTTAAAGTGTGTGTATGAAGAGTGTGTATAAAGGGTGTGTATAAAGTGTGTTAAAGTGTGTGCATGAAGAGTGTGTTAAAAGGGTGTGTATAAAGTGTGTTAAAGTGTGTGTATGAAGAGTGTGTATAAAGGGTGTGTATAAAGTGTGTATAAAGTGTGTTTAAGTGTGTGTATGAAGTGTGTTATAGTGTGTGTATAAAGTGTGTTAAAGTGTGTGTATAAAGTGTGTTAAAGTGTGTGTATGAAGAGTGTGTATAAAGGGTGTGTATAAAGTGTGTATAAAGTGTGTTTAAGTGTGTGTATGAAGTGTGTTATAGTGTGTGTATAAAGTGTGTTAAAGTGTGTGTATAAATGTGTAAAATAATAAGATTATGATTAAATTGAATATAAAGCATATATTTATGGTTCATAAGGCCATAATAAATTAATTGCTTGATTATATATCATGTACTCGCTACATATTGACTTGGACCGTGTCATTTGGAATCTTGTTTTTGTAATTACAGAGTGTGAGTGTTACAATCACGCAAATTCCTGTCACTTTGACGCTGGTGTGTACGAGCTGACGGGCCGTATTAGTGGAGGTGTATGCGATGATTGTCAAGACAATACAATGGGACGTAAATGTGAGGAATGTAGGCCCTTCTTCTTCCAAGACCCGAACAGAGATCTCAGGGATCCAGCCATATGTCAGCGTATGTTATTTTGCTCATTAAAAACCAAACAGTTAAACAAAACAATTCATTTACAAGGTATTTGATCAGAAACTGTGTATGCAAATGTTGCTGACCGATATGCTAACTGTTAACTTGTGTTAGCTGTAAATGAAGGTTAGCTGTGCGCCAAGATGTTGGAGATTTTAAGATTAATTTTTTTTTTTCTCTAGATTTCATTTTGATGACCATGACAATGATAATTCTTTCTTTGAAATTTACAAGTTTAAAATAATCTATGATACAATATTTATTTTGTTCCAATCTGATGGTGAGACAGTTGTTAGTTAGTCAAAACTTCTATACGCTAAAACATAAATCTCAGTAGTATTTTGTCAACAACTCCAAAACTGGTACAAAAGACTTCCTCACTTGGTCTGTAAAGAATGATTTACTTTGATAATTTTTCTAGCTTGTGATTGTGATCCGACTGGTTCCCAGTTTGATGGTGAATGTGAGAGCCGGGATGATCCCGAGCTGGCCATGGAGGCTGGCCGCTGTATCTGTAAGACTTATGCGACAGGCCGTCGTTGTGACTCGTGTGTGGAAGGCTATTGGAACATGGCGGTGGATAACCCTGATGGTTGTGAAGGTAAGAAAATAGCTCAATGGCTAGTTCATTTTATACTTAATGTTAAAGTTTAATTATGCTAATTTCTATAAGCTTGTGAAGAAAGCTCAGAGCTTATATGAACCGCTCTCCAGTCAGCTCCCTGTGTAGAACCAGTACGTATTGTTTTTAAAGGGCATCGGGTTAAGCTGGTGATCAAACCTGCAACCTCTGGCTTCACCAGCCTATACTATCCACTACACTACCACCAAGTTTTATTTTCTTTATGAACTTATGTTCAACAAAAAGTTTCGGTGACCATGTGGTCTAAGATGCTGTTTCAAGTTCACTTGTCTTTTATAACTGAAGTAGTGAGTTCGAGCCAGCGTCAGTCAAAGTATTTGTGAGAAAGTTTACCAGTTACTTGAGGAAGGATAGTGGGCTATACTCAGATTCATTAAGTCTACCGATAAAACTTGATATGCCATAAATAAGCTGTAATATGTTAAAAAACGGTGTTATACCCCATTTAAAAAATATATACGTTAATATATATATGTGACCTGTTTACTCTGACTAATTGAAAATCTATTCATCACTTCAGCTTGTACATGTGACCCAATGGGAACTCTCGAGAACTTTGGTTGTGACCAGTACAGCGGCTACTGCACGTGTAAACGTTATGTGACTGGACAAAACTGTGATAGATGTTACGTAAGTTTGTCATTAAATATCTTAAAGAAACTGAACAATGCTCTACTTATGTAATAGAATAAAAAAAAATTGTTTATTTACTGTATTTCAGTTTTTGAGTGGTAAACTTTTCCCGCAGTTTGTTGACTTGAAACTTTGCATACCTGATTAACACCAAGCATAGATACACGTGACACAAATTCAAATTTTGTGTCTAGTTATTTATCATATATATATTGGAAATAAATGCTTTTTGTCAATTTTAAGACGATGAAAAATCCTGCTATACTTACTTTTAAGAGTACACTATTTTCTTTCCTTATGCACTAATTTAGTTTAAATTTATCAATGACATCTATTTTATTCTATAGCCTGGTTTCTGGGGTATGAGCAACGACCTGAATGGTTGTCGACAGTGTGACTGTGATGTGGGCGGAGCTAAAGGTGACGAATGTGATGTAATCACTGGTCAGTGCACATGTAAACCAAATATTCAGGGTCGCCAGTGTCACCAGGTTCAGCCTGGTTTCTTCTTCACCAGAATGGACTGGTATACATATGAGGCAGAGTTTGCAGAAGGATTTGGGGTATGTTTCGAGAAATACACATTTTCAACATTTTTTCAAGTTTCAGCCTCATAACATCTGCTCAAACATGACATCATTTGGATTGAATTTCCGTTAAACTGCGATAAATTGATGGTAGGAAAGGACAAGTAATATATATCCAGTTTAAATATTGTGTTTACATGGAGTGTTTGTTTTTTTATATGGATGATACAGTAAACACATAAACCCTTAAATTTGGGTTATAAACACTGTTTATTGAATAGTTGCCATGAAGTATAAAGTCTATATAAGATTAGTTCCAAAACTTTCTCTGCATATTCCACTATGTTTATTGCGAAATTGGCCAGAAATGCTGCTGTTAACAATAAAAAGGCTGGTGAAAAAACTTCCAAAGGTACTTAAAAAATACAATACATTTTTTCTGTTCTCTCATTAACCCCACACCACTGCTTAAGACATTAATGGTGGAAAAATTGCAGATTATATTTAATAGAGTACATAGTGAAAAATGTTCAATACTTCGGTATGAATTATTTCAGCAATTTCCATATTGAGATATGGCATTTGGTAAAATTGTTGACATAATCTGATTTTACAGAATACTCGTGTGTACATCCGTGAACCAATCCCAGGTTACCACAGCTGGTCAGGCCCTGGATTCATGAGAATCGTGGAAGGAGATACTATTGAGTTCACCGGCATCACTGTCGACTTCCCAATGTATTATGATATTGTCATCAGATATGATCCTAGGGTAAGTCGGCATCAATTTTTTCTATCGTTCTGACGAGCCAGTGAAATTTTATTAGCTATTGTTATATAATAGCACTCATAATTAGCTTTTGTGTACTTAATCAGTATTTATTTACATTATAGAAACTTTATTAAGTATGAGGGTTCTTTGTGGCCAAGTGTCTAAGGGGCTGTCTTAAGATCACTGACATTTCATCGCTAAGGTTGTAGGTTTAAGTCCTGCTCGCTCAAAAAACTTTTTTATGAGAAAATTTCCCAGTTACTTGCGGAGGGAAGGTGGTTCTACTCAGATTCATTCTGAGGTCTTCCTCCACCTAAAACTGAATATGCCATATATAACCTGAAATGTGTTAAAAATTGCATTTAAACCCCATTCAAAAAAGAATTATAAAAATTGATGTATTTAAGCCCAAATGTGCCGGAGGATTGACACTGTTTTGTTAATGGGCACATCTAAACTGTTTGCAGTACTGCTATGCCATTTTTATTAAAGTACAAAGTTAAAACTCAATTAAGAAATATGTCTACATTTTCTTATTCTTCTGTTTTGTTATTATGCTATCATAGAGATGTGTTTGACAAGGTAAGACCAGTTAGAGTTACCTTATTGTTTTCTTGTTAATTGTTTAATGTGGTAACTGGGTTTTACAATTTATATTTTGAAAAACGTTTTAGTTTTCAAGTTTTATGTTGTTACTTTCTGTTTAGTAACTACATGTATAGTCCCATGTTTCCAATTGCCTACATAAAGTTCTTGTTGCTTGTCTATATCAGATGATATATTGATATTTATCCGCTCTGTGTTAATCCTAAGTTACTTTGGTGTTGGTTCAGTGGGATTCACATTTGTAAATAGTTCTTGACCATAATGATACACATGTTACCTATAGGACTCAGGATCCAAGGGTTTGATCCTCCACCACGACTATTTGTAGTGTCCTTGAGCAAGATACTTCAGTGGCGTTGCTGACCCTAAAAATGATGTGCAAGCCCATCAGGTTATAGGGGGTTTGTGTGCATGGCCCCCAATCCCAGCACACGGTCCTTCAACAATTATTGATGAATAAAGTCAAAATAATGTGCACGCCCGGGCATTGTGGCGTAAAGGCAGCTACACCACTGTACTTTATTTGCATATGTTTAATACTTATACTACTCACGAAGGCTTTGAGCATGATTTGTCTAAAATGTGAGTATTTGTTTTGCAATCAGTGTAGAATAAATAAATTTAAAATATAATATCTTGGACAAGTTCAGGAACTGCTCTCATGGGTTGGGAAAACTTTTAAAAGCCCTCGTCCATCAGGCAAGTGGACTGGTAAAAAAATACTTTCCAAATGGACTTTATACTAAGATATTGTCTATTTTGAAGCATACTGTACTTACCTTCCCTGTCAATGTGAACTTCAACTGCCTCATGACAGCTTTCATTTTGTTTTGCAAAAAACATCAAACTTTAGTTGAGGCATTTTTGTTTGAATAGCCTCTTTTTTTGTTTTCTCCATTATAACAAGTACAGTATGACCATAATACTCTAACGTTATCTGATCATATCATTGTCATTTAAATGCTTGTTTCTGTGGAGCCAGGCATGACTGGTACTAACAAGCGTAAATAACAGTTAGACTAAGTATTTACCAATCTTTAGAGGTTGTCTCAAAAGTGAAAACAAATAACAAGAAAATGTCGAGGATGGGTTGGTGTTTATTATCACACAGAAATAACAGTAAGTACAATGGTATTTTCTTCGAAGTTTACTCCTCTGATGGACTAGTTACTTGTAAAAATCATTCGTCTGCTGGCAAAAAAAACATTCACCAGGATGAGCGGACAAGTGCTTTTGCTGGCCCCTGGCTCTGATTGGTTAACCACTGTATTGTCCCCACCCTGGCCATTATTTGGTGTGAGCTATGTGTACTTTTATCAGAAATTGGTAACTTGTTGTGATCTTGCATTAACTGTTGTCACTGTCTCCAATTGGTCCATTGTAAAAATTCTAATTCTTGCTTTTAAAATATATGATGTTATTCATAAACAGTGTAGTATTATGATGTAATTTATAAACATTATATTTTTTTTATGTTGGTAAGAAAAAGTAATATTTTCCCTAGGCAGTCAGTTTAAAATGTGACATGACTGTGTCTGTACTGAGTGCATAGTTAATATAGTTTCTACATATATGTAGGTTTTGGGACTGGCCCAAAGGAAGTTCCCCATTTCAATGCTACAGTGCAATCCAAATGGGGAAAAGCAATTTAATTTAACCTCATAAGTTATATTGTGTTCAGTTCATTGTTGTTTGCTATATTTATTTGCAGATTATTTTAAAATAGGTCAACAGATAATGAAATGTCAAACTAATTTCTTACCAAATCAAAGTTGGTAATAGTGTTTGTTTCACAGTAGTTAATTTTCATTTGTGATTAAGCTGTTGTAGGAATTGATATGTCGTATGTAATATCATGTTGTATTTGTGTTGTGTTGTGTTGTGATGTTGTATAAATGATTATATATAGGTCTTAAGTTATTATCAAGGTTTATAATAATGGGATAAAAACAAAAATCATCTGCAAGCAAAATTGCTATTTGGCTATTTTTAGATTATTTGAAAAAAAAAAGCTCAATATGAGCTGTTTTGTTCACCCTGTGTCCATTGTCTGTAAACGTTTTATTGTGTCAACTCATGCAGCTGCTTTTTTATTTGATTTTCACCAAACTTGTACATGTATACTAATTATATAACTAATATCTCCGACAGATTATTGAACTGGCCAAATTGGATAAGTAATGTCCGAGTTTTGGCCCTTGACACATAAAAATTGCATTATTTGACCATGTTTACACTCTAGCACTTACATTTTTCATTTGATCATTACCAAATGTTTACTTGTCAACACTTTCAACCAGGTTTTCATTGGAGCTTCGCCAAACATGTAATAAAGAAGTTATGTATAACCATAATATCTTGGACAAGTTCTGAATTTGCCAGATTTGTTATATTGGAGTTGAGGTCCATCAAAAATTACGTTATATGGTTATATGGTTTTGTGTGCACCCGAGTACTCACAGTTTTCATAAGATCTTCACCAAACTTACACAGTTTGTATTACCATAACACATTTTTTAATTGACTAATTTTGAATAAATAATGTCAGAGTTGTGACCCTTAAATCAGCAATAAATTATTATTTGACTGTATGTGCACTCCAACACATACATTTTTTTTAGAACTTCACCAAACTTATGCAGAAGTTATACATCTATAATATCTCAGTTGACCCACAGAAGATGCCTGAGGTATGGCACTTGCATTATCAAAAATTGCCTTCTTTGGCATTGTCTCGTTTGCCACAGTCAAGTGATTAAGGGCCAGTGTGACCCTCTTGTTTCCAAGGGTTGTAGAAATAGATTGTTTTGTGACAAAAAAGCATTTTGTGTAGTTACCATTGATCATGATATAGTTCAAGATTTTTTTTAGGTGAAAATGGACGTCTACTTTTTATAGTTCTTCAAGTTGTTTGAAACAATACAGTGCCATAAATTATAGGTTGAATCCATGTAAATTTTTGTCACTTACTGATACATTATTTATCTAGCATACGAGAACATCATTAATTTCTTGATAAAGGTTAAGACTGCCCAAGTTAGATGTTAAAACAAAAAACATAGTACTAATTTAGGATAGTAAGATGATTAACTGATAATGTGATTTGTAAATTGTGATTGTAGATGACGGAGAAGTGGGAGGATGTCCGTGTGAGTGTGATCAGAGACGGAGTTACAGACCCTAACGGCCCCTGTGCCAACGCCATACCCCAGGATGATGACAAGGCAACATCATTGCAGCCAGGTACACGTCTTTCACATAGTAACTTTGTGTAACGCAAATTTTGTGATACTGACTTTTTTCCATACAGAGTAATTGCCCTTGTTACCATGATGCATTCTTGTGGAGTGAAGATTTTTCCACATTTTCAGCAGATTTACTTGAAACTTTGCATACTTAATCAACATGAAAATGTAGATATGCATGACTAAAGTCTTGTGACCAAGAACTTATTCATGCAGAGTTGTGTATATTTATGTGTAGCACACATTTGGTGAACTAGACTTAATTAATCCGGGGTATAAAGCTATTAATAATCTTCAGTGGCAGTTCAAGTTGTTTCAGAATTAACGCTGCTTTGTGCAAACAATATTTACTAGTGTCCCATAATTCAATGGAGATATAGCTGTCATTCAGACTCCCTTGTTTCATATAGTAACTAAATATGCTGTAAATATGCTGCATTTGTAAGCATATTCTTTCATACAGTTACTAAATACACTATATTTTTAAACAAATTTTACCATATAGATCAAGTAAATGGTAATATTGAGTTTATACTGTTTAAGGTAACTTGCGAATCTTTTCATATGTTTACTGTATTTCAGGAGCTCGTTTCGTCTCTGTAGACCCAGCATCATGTTTAGAGAGAGGAGTCAATTACAGTATTCGTATAGAGTTTAACAAGTACAAGAGTGATGTTGTCACACCTGAAGCTACTGCCCTCATCGATGCGGTCAGTCAGTTTAAAATAATTGCATACATGAAATTCAAATTAAATAATGTCTGTCAGATTAAAAAAAAAATCCAACAAACAACAGACACTGTTTTTGCGATTTGCAAGACGCATTTATATAGAGTGATGACATACATTTAACTAGACAAGCCATATATACATATATAAAATCAGGTGCATAAAACAATACACATATGTTAAAGACAATCTTTGGAATACATTGCACATTTTTAAATGACAGTCGTAAAAGATTTTCAAAACGTGGTCGACTAGCCCAGGAAAAACCAAAGACAGTAAACTCTGGAAACCTGTGCCTGTTTATCAAATGTCTTTTACCACTGAATGTCGAACTTCATTCTTGAAAATCTTTTATGGACATTATGCCTGCATAATAACTTGAATAACTTGATAAATGACATTTATCACATTGCTGTTTCATATTGTTATGTACATGTAAATGAAATATATTTAACAATTATATTTCTCTGTAATTTCGAGCACTGAATTTAGATTTTTCCGATGTCGTCGCTCAGAGTGAATCGCAAGTTCTTCTCTCTTCGCCAAAAATCTATATTTATTTGTAATCTCGAATCACTCGAGCGTTCAAAACAGGTTTTGTATAACAGTAACGCCAGGACAAAGGTACTACACTATATGATGTAACACGGAGTACAAAAATTAATAACAGATCAGACTGAAGTAAAAAATATAATTTCTTTGTATCTTATTGTTATTTTTACAAATAGATTAAATGTCAAGGCCACTATGACTAAATGTCAAGGCCACTATGACTAAATGTCAAGGCCACTTTGACTAAATGTCAAGGTCACCATGACTAGGTAGATGCTTTTTACAGTGATATCTTCAGTTGTCAACCACTGAACCTATATCCAGGATACTTCTAATTTAACTTGGTCATATTGATAACATGGTCCCTTCAGATTTGAATATTATAAAAAACTAAAAGTCACAGTCACTCCCCACAAGTTGTCACCATGTCCCACCAGGCCACCCTTAAAAATTGTATGTTTGCCACTCCCAACCCATACTATTTAGGGGTGGGTAGGTACATAGGTAAAATCATTTTTTCTTTTTTTTAATCAATCAAAGAATATTTTTTAGGACACATAATAACTGAGAATATTTTAAAAAAAGCATGAAAAAAGTTAGTTTTTGTTTTAATTTAGGCCCGAGTGGCTTGAATTATACTTATGAATCTTTGTAGACTTATTTACCACATTGATTCTCATATTTGAGTTAACAATTGAGTTGTTTCTGTCCACACCAGACAGCTGTAGTTAAACAGTGCAATAATGTTGCTTGACTTTGTAGATTGTGTTGATGCCGAACACAGACAGCATACCGATCTTTCAAGGCCCTGGCCTTCCAGAATACATGAAAAATGAATACATCAGGTACAGATGCAGGGAGATGCAGTTGCATGTGCACAGACCAGAACTGCCTGAAGTCTGCCTTAAACATACCTTCAGTATATCATCTGTCATTCATCAGAGAGCTCTAGGTGAGTGCAGTTTCTTATTCATCTCCACTATACACATCTTCTTTTATTACCCATAGCTTGAGTTCTCTTGTGGAGAGTGTTTTCCAGTGGTAGAACATTGGACCCAGATTGGAGGGCCCTGGGTTCGATCCCCCGTCACAGCTGTGAGGTGTTCTTGAGCACTTTATCTGTATATGCTTAAGTACTGGCCCCGGTTTCACAAAAATACTTAAGTCTCTTATTTTACTTAAACTCGATAGTGTGCTCAATTTTATACTTAAATTGAGCACACTATTTGAGTTTAAGTAAAATAGCAGACTTAAGTATTTTCGAGAAACCGGGCCCTGGTTCTACCCGGTGATTTGTCTAAGTTGTAAGAACTTGTTTCACAATCATTGTAAAATAAATATTTGTTTGAAATAAAAAAAAAAATATACTAAAAATGTTCTAGATTTATGCAAAAACAGTTCTGGTTTCGAAATGATTTATATTGCCAATTGGCGAGTGGGTAGGTTTGTTTATAGCAGCATCATGATCATATGGTTTTTCTTTAATATATCAAACTTCTGGGAAAATGTTGAAGTTGAATTTCATGAATCATGAATTTTGGCTTATTCACCATTTCTCTGCAAGCTACTGAACAGTCTCAGTATTCCTGAGGTAACTGAAGTAAATATATTTAATATATACAAGAGTTAGTCTACCTTATCAAAGTTTTTCTAAAGTACAAAAAGGTTAAGACTGAGTGTTTTTTCTTGTCCACTCATTAAAAAAGCCAAAACTTTTAAATGTATAATTTTGTATCTCATCTAAGTTCTTCATGAAAATCTACAATAGTCTGTAGCACAAACCCAGCTCTCTCAATAAGGTCTGTTAAATAGCAGTGTTGGGAATGCCCCATTTGAGCACGTTGATTGGTCAGTTGCATCAACTCAAGAGTTTGAATGACATCACAGTTTAGTAAGCATTCTATTGCTATGAACTGGGGGACAAGTATAGAATTCCCTGCTTTTTTCCTTGGTTGTTAATAGACCTGATTCATGAGATATCAGGTTCTGGGAAAGACTAAAATCTACAACCAAATAAGTTGTACTGTGAAAAACGCATGCAGACTGTGATTGTTATTATTTATACTACAATAATACAAGATTATACGTCGCAGACTGTGATTGTTATTATTTATACTACAATAATACATGATTATACGTCGCAGACTTTGATTGTGATTATTTATACTACAATAACACATGATTATACGTCGCAGACTTTGATTGTTATTATTTATACTACAATAACACATGATTATACGTCGCAGACTGTGATTGTGATTATTTATACTACAATAACACATGATTATACGTCGCAGACTTTGATTGTTATTATTTATACTACAATAATACATGATTATACGTCGCAGACTGTGATTGTGATTATTTATACTACAATAATACATGATTATACGTTGCAGACTTTGATTGTGATTATTTATACTACAATAATACATGATTATACGTCGCAGACTGTGATTGTTATTATTTATACTACAATAATACATGATTATATGTCGCAGATTGTGATTGTTATTACTTATACTACAATAATACATGATTATACGTCGCAGACTTTGATTGTGATTATTTATACTACAATAATACAAGATTATACGTCGCAGACTTTGATTGTTATTATTTATACTACAATAACACATGATTATACGTCGCAGACTGTGATTGTGATTATTTATACTACAATAATACAAGATTATACGTCGCAGACTTTGATTGTTATTATTTATACTACAATAATACAAGATTATACGTTGCAGACTGTGATTGTTATTATTTATACTACAATAATACATGATTATACGTCGCAGACTTTGATTGTGATTATTTATACTACAATAACACATGATTATACGTCGCAGACTGTGATTGTGATTATCTATACTACAATAATACAAGATTATACGTCGCAGACTGTGATTGTTATTATTTATACTACAATAATACATGATTATACGTCGCAGACTTTGATTGTTATTATTTATACTACAATAACACATGATTATACGTCGCAGACTTTGATTGTTATTATTTATACTACAATAATACAAGATTATATGTCGCAGACTGTGATTGTTATTATTTATACTACAATAATACATGATTATACGTCGCAGACTGTGATTGTGATAATTTATACTATAATAACACATGATTATACGTCGCAGACTGTGATTGTGATTATTTATACTACAATAACACATGATTATACGTTGCAGACTGTGATTGTGATTATTTATACTACAATAACACATGATTATACGTTGCAGACTGTGATTGTTATTATTTATACTACAATAACACATGAATATACGTCGCAGACTGTGATTGTGATTATCTATACTACAATAATACAAGATTATACGTCGCAGACTGTGATTGTTATTATCTATACTACAATAATACAAGATTATACGTCGCAGACTGTGATTGTTATTATTTATACTACAATAATACATGATTATACGTCGCAGACTGTGATTGTTATTATTTATACTACAATAATACATGATTATACGTCGCAGACTGTGATTATTATTTATACTACAATAATACATGATTATACGTCGCAGACTCTGATTGTTATTATTTATACTACAATAATACATGATTATACGTCGCAGACTTTGATTGTTATTATTTATACTACAATAATACATGATTATACGTCGCAGACTGTGATTGTTATTATTTATACTACAATAATACATGATTATACGTCGCAGACTGTGATTATTATTTATACTACAATAATACATGATTATACGTCGCAGACTTTGATTGTTATTATTTATACTACAATAATACATGATTATACGTCGCAGACTTTGATTGTTATTATTTATACTACAATAATACATGATTATACGTCGCAGACTGTGATTGTAATTATTTATACTACAATAATACAAGATTATACGTCGCAGACTGTGATTGTTATTATTTATACTACAATAATACATGATTATACGTCGCAGACTGTGATTGTGATTATTTATACTACAATTACACATGATTATACGTCGCAGACTGTGATTGTGATTATTTATACTACAATAACACATGATTATACGTTGCAGACTGTGATTGTGATTATTTATACTACAATAACACATGAATATACGTTGCAGACTGTGATTGTGATTATTTATACTACAATAACACATGATTATACGTTGCAGACTGTGATTGTTATTATTTATACTACAATAACACATGAATATACGTTGCAGACTGTGATTGTGATTTGACTGGTTCTCTGAGTTTTGAGTGTGAGACAGCTGGTGGACAGTGTGAATGTAAGCCACATGTTGTAGGCCGCCGTTGTGATCAGTGTGCTCCAGGAACATACGGGTTTGGACCTAATGGATGTACACGTAAGTCTGAGTTTAGAGCTCACTTTATATGCTATGTAAATCATTTACTATCAGTGTTTTTTTTTTCAAAAGTAAAAATTTACAGCAAGAATGGTTTGTATAATTGATTAAATAAAACACTATACATTTACAGTTTGGTGTCGTTATCTAAAACAATAATTGTTAGCTAGTCTTATTTTTTTTCCCATAAACACTTTCATATCATGTTTTACAAATGATTTATATAGCTAAGTTAACATTATTTCCATAGTTTAGTATATATACAACCTTAGTTATTTTTTAAATTATTAAATCTATTTTGTTTTTTCAGTAATTGTATTGTTTCTGTAAAATCACCATCATGCTAAACAAATTTACAACACTGACCTTGACCTACTTAATGGACTTATTTCACAATCGATGTAAAGTGAATAAGTTTAATACAAAACTTCTAAATCTTACAAACAACTTAACTGAGAATGAAATACTTTTTTTGTTTTGTTTTGTACAGCTTGTAACTGTCATGCCATTGGTTCCCGTGACAACTTCTGTGACATAGAGAGTGGCCAGTGCGTCTGCATTCCCAATGTTCACAACCGTATATGTGATGAATGTAGTCCCGGCCACTACGGCTTTCCATACTGTAAACCATGCGAGTGTAATGGAAATGCTGACATCTGTGAAAATCTGACCGGAACTTGTATTGACTGTAGAAACTACACCACTGGCGAGCATTGCGACAGGTAAAACTGGTCACTTAATTTTATTTCTTGATTCTTTTATTTTTAATGTGGTTTAATGCCATTTTCAACCCATTTCAGGTTATAAATGTATCCAGCTTTATAATAGGAGGAAGGTCTCGGAATGAATCTGAATAGAATCATTGTCCTTCCGCAAGTAACTGGCAATTTCTTGATTCTAAGTTTGTTGATTGTTTAAAGGTTTAGTAGATTACAAGAATGTTTGAACTGAATTACAGCTATCAAAATGATGTAAATGGTGATTTGAATAAATCAATGTTTGTATGTGCATTCCAACAGAAACAGATATGTTTTTTGTTTTACAGGTGTCTGGATGGTTACTATGGTGATCCGCGTGAGGGCTACCGTATTCCATGTCAGGCGTGTATGTGTCCAGGTGGTCCTCACCATCCAGCCCAGCACGCAGAATCTTGTTACTTTGACCCAAGATTGGAATATGTTGTCTGCAACTGTGACATTGGATACCAAGGTATGTGTATATTTGATACAAAGGTATGTGTGTATTGGATACCAAGGTACGTGTATATTGGATACAAAGGTATGTGTATATTGGATACCAAGGTATGTGTGTATTGGATACCAAGGTATGTGTATATAAGATAGCAAGGTACATGTATATTGGATACAAAGGTATGTGTGTATTGGATACCAAGGTAAGTGTGTATTGGATACGAAGGTACATGTATATTGGATACCAAGGTATGCGTGTATTGGATAGCAAGGTACATGTATATTGGATACCAAGGTAGGTGTATATTGGATACCAAGGTACCTGTATATTGGATAGCAAGGTATGTGTATATTGGATACCAAGGTGCGTGTATATGAATTGGTTTGTCTGATGGTCAGTCTGTCCACAACTTGTGGAGCAAACTGCTTTCACAGTTTTCAGGCGATTGACTTGAAACTTTACATACATGACCAGCATCAAGTGTAAAAGAGTGACACAAATTTTGTGAGACTGACTTAATTCCATGCAGAGTTAATGCCCTTACAATTTATCTTCTTGTGGAACAAACTACTGTGACGGCCTTCAGCATTTGATTTGACATTTCACATTCATGATCAACATTAAGTGATGCTGACTGAATTCTATGAAATTTGTTGCCCTTTCATGTAGTAATATTGCTGTATTGCAGTTCTTGTGGAATAACATACTTCCACAGTTTTCAGGCAATTGACTTGATACTTTGTATACATGCTCAACTTCAAGCGTAGATGTACGTAATGCAAATTTTGTGATGCTGATTCAATAAATGCTGGGGTATTAATCACCTTCAGTGATAGATCTGGTTCTACACGGATCACCATGGGAAACAAATGGTGTATCAATCTCCATGTCAAAACTTTCAGAGTACTGATCAATTTGATTTTTACACTGAAACACATTTGGACTAAAATAAAAAGGTTCTCTGATAGCAAACTGGCTTATTGTCATGTTACATATGTTTTCAATGGAAATTGAAATTGAAAAAAAAATCATTATTTCAACTGTAGAGTGTAATACACAATTAAAGAGCTTTTAAATGCTTATATTTCTGAAACAGCAGCATTATTTCCGAGCTTACTTATTTAATAAAAGGAAAATTTTGTTTCAAGTGAAAAGATCATAATTATAATTATAATCAGCACAGTCTGTTTTGTTTTTCAATAATGTAACCTTAGTACTGTTCCCACCTTCTTTTATGAATTAAAGTTAGACAGATGACTTTTCCCCAGTGTCTATTTCCATATCAAAATAATTTAAATTATATCATCCTCTCCAATGCTTAGTATTATTTAAATTGCTTTTTTTCTGTAATCAATTTGAATTGAACAATTGTTGTAGAAATGTATTATTTGAGAGTATATATTTATAAAAGTATTTATTTGAGTCTTAACATTCACAATAGAGATCTTTTTATTTGAGTGTAAATATTGGCAATAGGGATAGTTTTTTTAGTGTAAACATTTACAATAGATATAGTTTTATTTGAGTGTAAATATTTACAATAGAGAGATGGTATTTATTTGAGTGTAAACATTTACAATAGAGATAGTATTTATTTGAGTGTTAAATAGACGGTAGAGATATTTTATTTTGGTGTTAACATTGACAATAGAGATATTTTTATACATTAATAATGGAGATGGTGTTTATTTGAGTGTAAACATTGACATATCCCTCTGTAGGACCTGACTGTGGAACCTGTGCTGATAATTACTTTGGAAGTCCATCTGTGGTTAATGGAACATGCGACTTGTGTGTGTGTAATGACAACACTGATCCCGACGATGTAGACAACTGTGATACAGAAACAGGGGAGTGTCTCAAATGTCTCTTCCATACAGAAGGCTTCAGCTGTGAAAAATGTGAACCTGGTTACTATGGTGATGCTCTGGCCCAAAACTGTCAAGGTAAACAGAGCTTATTTTATTGATTGTTATTTATTGGTTTGAATCACAGTTGGTTTGATTATATCATCGAAGGTAAGCTAGATTTGATCCTGATTAAGATATTGAATATTTAGTATTATTTATATGCCATCAAGGACTAACTTCCTCAACTTTCTGTCAATTAAAAAAATTAATGTTTTGTATCAAATGATAATTTATGTTTGTTTGTTTTGTTTGAAGATTTAGCATCATTTTAATGCCATCAAGGGTTAACAGATGATAAATACACATAACCACTCTTTCTTATGATAGTTGAAGGATAACAAGTGCTTGAGCACACCCATCTCTGCAAGTAACATAACTTTCACACTTAAATCTGCGTACAGAGACGAATGACAATGAGATGCAATGTAGTATATCAATCATCACGCAGACTGTGACTGGGAGGGGAATCAAACTCGCAACCTACGCAGTATTCCACACAGAATGTATTTGTAAACTGACTGTTTTATATCCTACACAGAATGTATTTGTAATCCGATTGGAACTGACCCTAATGGTGGTGATTGTGACAGAGAGACTGGCCAATGTCCGTGTCTGCCAAACGTGATTGGTTTCCGCTGTGACGAGTCTGCCCCAGGCTTCTGGAACATGACGGAGAATGTTGGCAGTGTATCCTGTGATTGTGATCCTGAGGGTTCAGAGAATATGGACTGTAATGAGGTATGTTTTCTTTGGAGGTTCACACTTGTACTGGACTTCCACACGTACATGTATACCTGTATACACGTATAGAATAATGTAAATAATGGATGTTCTGTTGCGAGATTTTTTCTGTTTTGAAAAAAAACCATTTTAATGTTTATTTTAGCAAAACCGTCTACATTAAGGTTGATATAATCTTTGTCTGGTGTTCATATCATTACCCCCACCAGTTAGTTTCCTGTAGTTTGTAAATAGAGCAAAGGAAGAAAATATGGTCCGATATATTTATTTATTCTCATTTTCTCCAGTTGACGGGTCAGTGTACATGCAAGGCCGGTCGCGGTGGACGTACATGCAGCGAGTGCGAGAACTTATTCTGGGGTGACCCGCTAACACAGTGCTATCGTGAGTAAAACATTTTTGAAGCGTCGTATAAATACATTATAAATTGAAAGCAGCTGCATGACTTGACAAAGATTTCCCACTGAATATTAAGTTCAAACATTTTTATTTCTATTTTTTACAATATTATAAAATAGTTAAGATCAGAACGAAAGATGAAATATAGTAGAGGTCACTGAATATATAATAAACTGGACTTCGTAATACTTGATAACATAGTCAATGAGAGACTTTTCTTAACAGGACTGTCAAATTTTGAATACTGCTACAATTGCAAGTATACAACACTGTATATGTGAATTTCAGATTTTTTTGTTGAAATCTAATGACAGTTGAATGTTTTTACAAATAAAATAGAAAATATTTTGTTAGAGTAGCGTCTTATCTTTTATTGTTTTGTCTGCCATCTCATTTATGGTATGTTTGTTTTTCACAATGAAATATTTTGCCCATACTTCTTCATAGTGGTTCAAGGTCAAGGTGGTGCTGAGAGGTCAATGATCAAACAGGCAGTATTTTCAATGTCTTTTTAACTATTTCTATAGTGATCATTTGTTCCAAGTAATTGCAAAATAACTAATGCTTTTGACATGGGGCAACAACTTTGAGGGAGAGGGTCCATATATATATTGGTGACAAAACGACCTTAAAGGTGATGGCTTAAATTTAAATGATAAAATGTGAAATTGTAAGTATGAATCGGGATTCTTTGAATAAGTTAAAAAGAGTCATAAATTTTATTCATATTTAAGAGCAAGCAGATATATAAGACATTTTGTTTTTTGACACGATATAGAGAACAAAAGTTATTCTTAGATTAACTTGTATCGGTTAACGACAATGCAATGTATATATACAACTGAGCTACTGATATCTTAGATAATTATTTTCATATCCAACTGCTTTGGTGGTATACAATTTCTAATACAATAAAACTGTCATATAGAGGCCTTGATATTTTATCTATGGTTTGCATTGTAGCTAGGCGCGCTCTCTGTAGCCTTGTCTGTACATTTATGTCTGGTTATTTACAAATAATTATCTCTATATATACATCATACAGGGTTTCCACTGGCCCCATTTTTTTTTTTGGCCACCATAAAACGAAAAAAAGAAAGTATGCGTGGGGGAGAGTTCGGGAGGGGTTTACCCCCCCTCTCGTCCGCCATTTTTTGTTTAGCTGTATTGATATACACTATTTTAAGCATATCTAGCACTTTTATGGTGTGTTATGTCTTTGACTAAATCATAAGATGCTTAAGGGCTTCAACACAACAGTCAGAAAGTGAGAGACATACAAAAACTTGAAATTTGAGATACTTTTCAACAGCCCTTGCGCTCTCGCACCCTTGTCTTCACTCAATACACTTACCAATGGACTGTAGTTATCAACAAATTATGTAATTGTTGCAGATAAGATTGGTGCTTTAGTGCTTACAATTTGATATTATGCAGTGCTCCAAGAAAAAGAAAATTTGGGACTAGCCCAGGGCAAGTAGGTTGAAAAAATCTACTTGCCCTGGCTGAAAAATAACTTGCCCTGATCAGCGGTTCACATGCCCAGATTTTTATTACCAATACACCTATCTATCTAATGTATCTATCAGTATGCCCAACTTATTATGTTGTATTTAATCTTTGTTCTTTATTGACTATCATTTCTGTTCTGTCGATTCAGTATATTTAAAACTTTATTTTAACTATCTTTCTCTTCTTTTCTTATTATTGCTGTCATAACATACAATAATGGCAATGTCAAGCCTACAAAGCTATTCAATCTATCCAAGAGAACTTGGCAATATGATAAATAAATGCAGTCTATGACAGTCTTCAAATATCTAGAAAGTGCAACTAGTCAACTATATTTCAAATATTAAAAAAAACCCCACAAAATTGATCTTAATTGTTGTTTTCAATACTATATTTAAATTATGCCAAAGAAAATTATACGCTTAAACTACACAACCAAAAACATAAGTTTATTACTATAATACCCCACCCACATTTGTCTTTACCGTAAACTCAATTTAAATATCAACTCTCACGTTTTCACAGAATTTTTTTTATATACATACAGTTCCAATAATTGTAAATCTACGAAATATTTATAAAATTACCAAAACCTAACGCTGACATTTTACATAACGCGATCAATCGCATATTATCTGCAAAAACCTAATCAGCTTTTAGAAATCGTTACCATTTTGGCAAAGGGAGATAATTTTATACTCTTCATACTGGAGAATTTGAGAGACACCCGCGAATTACGTCATCGTCTATTTTTTGTCTTTGCTCGGGTAGGTGGTAAGAAACGTGTACCTTGGTCGTAGATATCCGACCAATCAGAGCGGTTATTAAAAATAGGTTAATTTATATTCAAAGCTATCCGCCAATCACATTAGAGGAATAAAACTAGATAAATGAATATGCATGAGAGGTTTTCCAAAGTCGCATTATCGGGCATGTAGTATGATAAACACTGCGGGGGTCAATTGTTTATACTGATTAGTTACGGTCTTAAAAAAGTGCTACCTCAATGTTTTTTTACCTGCATAATTAGTTTTGATTGACATATTAATAATAGCATCAAAGGTGCAAATTCATTTATTCGTTACAAACTGTAAACAATCATCATCACGTGTAGGTGTTTCAATCAACCATTAAAGATCTAAGTACAACCGATGTTTATTGTTTTACGAGGAGGTGATAAAGATAAAAGGTGCCGCATTTTACCTCCCCTAGTCATGCTTCTACATTGGCATGTCACACGTGGGTTGTGTACTGTGTACAAGCTGTGTTTTCGGCTGTGTGATATTGATGTTTAGGCCAGATCGAGGTGTTTTGGAAAGGGAAATTTCGTGTATATAAAAAATTCTTCTTACGGCAAATCATTTTTTCGCCATTTTTTTTATTTTTTCGCCATTTGCGAATTTGGCGAATGACAGCGGAAACCCTGATCATACATTGTGAATGTGCATCTGAAAAGATCCCAAGAATTGGAAATTCTGTTTGTTGTTTAATTATATCTCTTTATATATACACATATACAGTGTACATGCTTAACCCTTTACTTCATATAGACGCCTTTGGACACCTAACATAGACACCTTTGGACACCTCTTATATAGAAGGCTTTTGAATTATTGGGTGAAATATGTTTATATTTACTGACAGAGTGGAAAACAGTGCAGGAAGTGTTAAGATTGCTCTTTCCTGCACTGTTTTCAAAGGCTTTCTGTGATTTGTGTGGGAAAACCCGTATCTATGGAGTAAAGGGTAAATATGTTGAATTGTCATTTAAATACATGTAAATAAAACAAAAACAACATTTACATTATAAGATTTTGTTTACTTCAGCTTGTGATTGTGACAATCAGGGTTCAGCTGCTCTGCAGTGTGATCGCCGCACGGGTCAGTGTGTGTGTCTTGTGGGCATCAGTGGCTACAAATGTGACAGGTGTGACCGAGGCACCACAGGGGAACTGCCAAACTGTGTACCATGTGGAGACTGCTTCAACAATTGGGATAGAATTATAAGGGATCTCAGAGGTTAGTGTTTGTATATTGATATGGAATATTCTCTGTTAAATCTCACTACAAATTTTTTGTTTAACTGGAGTACATGTGTATACAGAGTTGTATAGGTTGGTACATATTTTCTATACAATGTGTACATATTTTAACATGTGGGAAGCACCTATAACACTGTCCTATATTATAATACATGTGCAATATCTGGAAATATACTGAAAAAAAGTAGTATTTTATAATGATAATAATATAGAAGTTATTTTTGTATTTATTTGAATCAAAATCTGTGTTAAAGTTACATTTTACAGTAAATTTAAGGACTCGAGTATAATCCGCAGAAAAAATCTAGTATCCGTCTATTATCCGCAGACATGAATCAGGACGATAGTTGTCAATAATGCTGTTATTGACCAGTCTTTGTTGAAGATCGCAAAGTTTGGGGGAAACTCCAACGAAACTGGAAAAATTATTTTTTCTATACTACTACAATACACACCCCTGTTTAAGACCTTAAAACATGGGGAAAAAAACTGTAGATTATACTCGTTAAGTACATTCCTGAAATATGTGGATGATTACTTGAAGTATCTGGAACATAGAAAATGCTGCTGGAATAAAAACTAGTAGTGGATCAACTAAATATATCAACTGTAAGAATAATTTAACAGACACTCTGACTAAAAATGAGAGTTAAAAAACAAAAATTGCATCATTGTGCAACATTTATACAAGCTGATTGTGTAATAGACAATGGTTAAACTCCATCTGATGGTATTATACTAGCTTCACCAAACTGAATTCATTTGGAATGTCATTGAAATAAACACTGGAGTGGACATGGCTAGTGAATACCCTTATCGCAAATAATAAACATGCTATACTCTAGGAAATATTGGCAGGAATGGAAATAAATGTATGAGCGAGTGATAAAACAAAATCATTACTAATGTTTACAGGTCAAACAGAAGTGTTGCTGGACCAAGGCCGTAACATCCAGATAGAAGGAGCAGCTGGGGCGTTCGACAAGGAGTTCAGTGTGATGGAGGACAACCTTGCAGAGATCCGTAGAATCATAGAGAGTGCCGGTGTGTCATCTATAGATGTAGAGCAACTGGAGAAAATGCTCAAACAAATCAGGTACTTCCTTCATTGTAGTCAGATATGGATGTATCTGCTGAATCTTTATATAGGTGCAGTTAAAAGATACTGTGGGGCTGGTTTTCTGTAGATAAAAAACATTTTAAATTATCTTCTGTTAGAAATGTGGTATTTTATGACATAATTTTGTAAATGTTTTAAAATTGAAACTTAATAACATTGTTATTAATATTAAAAAATTAGTATGTATACAATTTATTTTGTGTTACATTTAAAATGTTATTCTAATCATTTATATGACAACTTTTAATTACTCCCCTTCCAGGTTTTCCTAGATGCGGTATTTGTGTAAGATATTGTTTGTATGAAAAATATGATATTAATGATAATTATGTTCAAAAATGGGGTATTCATGAGATCTGAGAAATTGGTTTTATGATGTTATAAATAGGGTATTTGTGAGATATAAGAAATGAGGGTATTTATGAGGTGTAGGAAATATGATATTTATAGGATGCGAGAAATGTGGGATTTGTCAAATATATTGTTTGTATCTTCAGGACTAATCTAACAACCAATGTGGAGAACTTGAATACCATGGATGAGGACATGTCCGCAACAATGGGTCGTATACAGGAAGGTAACAACAGGATATCCGCTCTAGAACTTGGCGTGAAGGATCTTAATATGAAGGCACAACAGCTGCGTAGGAATGCCAGTGATATACAGGCCCAGGATGTAGAAGGTGAGAATGATACCAATATAGCTGCTTGATAACTTTCTTACAGAACTTTACAATGGAAGCTGTATTCTAAAGACCACAGTGGTAGAGTGCCTGCCATCCATGTTGATGGTTGTGGGTCTGAACCCCGGTGCTCAGCATTTAGAGGACAGTTCTACAAGGTTCACACAGATTTGAAAAGTGCTTGATTTTCAACCTCTCAAATGATAAGTGCTTATTGATTAAAAAACATTTTTAATGTCAGTGGGATAAGTGCTTTAAAAGTGCTTGAAAATGAACAAAAATCATTGAAAAGTCCTTGAATTTAAAAGATTTTGAATTTAAAAAATAGTAACTGAGATTATGAAATGTCCATCTTCGCCATTTATTTACTTTGCGTTTTACTATATGCAAGAGAAGGGAGACAACTCAATTTGACAAATCTTTGAGAACCTGTTCTAATTTTAAAAATAGATACGGTGTGTTGTCGTCAAAACAAACAATTGCATAAACTTAACGCAGTTGATAAATAATTATCTCCCATAACCCGCGCAGAAAAATTGCCGATAATTCCCTTTTGACAACCCAAAAATACAGAGAACAATTAAATGCAATTTAGCAGCTGCTTATGTTCAGAATTAGTGACGTAATCTGGGGAAACCAAATGTTTTTATCAAAAGCACATGGTAGTAATAAATGGATAACAATGCCTCGGAGAAAGTGTAGTCCCAGGATAAGACCGAGAAACACAAGAAAAATGAAACGTCCATGCCGAGAATTTGCAAATGAACACAAGATTACAAAGAAATTGGTAAATAATGGGATGCAAAGGTTGATATGAAACATTAAGGGCTGAGGGAGGACTTGTCTGTGTGAAACTAACTGAACTTGTAAACAAAATAATTTAGGCCGTTATAAATTAATTTCTAGATTATCGTCCAATTTTTTCTTAAAAACGGGGAGGGCGGGAATATTTCATTATTTTTATTTTTATTTTTAAAATTTTGGTGTTTTTTCTAACAATTTTATAAAAAAAACAATTTTTATGCTGGCCCAGAGGGGGGGATTATATAGTTCCCGCTTCGTTTGTGTGCGTGCATCTGTGCGTCCCCAAGTTCTTGTCCGGGCTATTTCTCTACAACCTCTGGTTCGAATTTTATGAAACTTGCTAGGATGCATCATTACCAAGTGCAGATGTGTATTTTGTCTTTGTTTTCCGGTTTGATGATTTTTCACAGACTTATGGTCCTTTCATTCTGCCTGTGACCAAATTCTTGTCCGTGCTATATCTCTACAACCCAATGTTGGAATTTTATGAAACTTGCTAGGATGCATCATTACCAAGTGCAGATGTGTATTTTGTCTTTGTTTTCCGGTTTGATGATTTTTCACAGACTTATGGTCCTTTCATTCTGCCTGTGACCAAATTCTTGTCCGTGCTATATCTCTACAACCCAATGTTGGAATTTTATGAAACTTGCTAGGATGCATCATTACCAAGTGCAGATGTGTATTTTGTCTTTGTTTTCCGGTTTGATGATTTTTCACAGACTTATGGTCCTTTCATTCTGCCTGTGACCAAATTCTTGTCCACGCTATTTCTCTACAACCCAATGTTGGAATTTTATGAAACTTGCTAGGATGCTTCAGTACCAAGTGGAGATGCGAATAATATCTTTGTGTTCTGGTTCGATGATTTTTTATGGAGTTGTGGCCCTTTAAATGAGTCTGTGACCAACTTGGGGAGCATCCATCAGTTCCACCGATATTTTCTTGTTTTTTTTTAATTTTATGAAGAAAAAAAAGGGTCGGGGTGGCATGCAAATTAAGGGACGGCGGGGATGATAATCTAGCAATTCATTTATAAGGGCCTTATGTTGCTGTTCATATGTTGAGATAATATTTATTGGGAGAGACAGCTGGGCTAGTTACAGTGTATATATATATATATTCTATATCCCTATATATAATATGATAAAGACTTTATTATACTATATATAGGGATGTAGAATATATATAATTATATTGTAACTAGCCCCTCGGATAGCTGTGCAAGAACTCCTAAGGTACAGTAAGTATGTATGGCGAGTTCATCTATTTTAGTGCTTGAAATTGAAAATTTCGACCTTGAAAAGTGCTCAATTTTTTTATCAGACCTTATCTGTATGAACCCTGTTCTAGATCTGGTAATTCTAGTATCATAATGCGACATGATGGGGCTGTATGATACTGCAGTTGGCAGCGCTTTGACAGTCATGACATGACTAAAAAATAGTTGAAAGCTATGCTCAACACCATATAACAACTGTATTCTAAAGAGATAAAATTTTAGGAAAGAAAGTGTTAGTTCAGAATGAATACACAAATGATAGTTCCATAAAATGTAAACAGTTTTAGCTTTAATATCATTTCACATATTAATGCTTTCCTCTTTAGGTGCATTCAACATCACAAAAGATGCCCAGTTACGATCTCAGGAAGCCCAGATGATTGTGGACAGCACAAAGCAGAACGTGGACAGATCCGAGGATGTGAGAAAGCGCGTGGAAGGCTGGCTAGAGGATAACATGGAAGAATTTAATAAAAGTCTTGCTGAAAACCAGGAGGCATTGAAGATGCTTGATGAAGAAGTAACAGAACTCAGTGACAAGATCACTGATGTTAATACCATGGTAAGTACTTTGATGAAGAAATAACTGACCTCAGAGACAAGATTATATGGCTATATGACAATTAGTCTAATACAAATGATGACTATAGAACAATTAGCAGAAATATGACAATAAGTAAAAAAACAAGTGACAGCTTTATGACAATGTTTAATATTTCATCTTTGATTTGTGTTGTGCAGGTATGTGACGGCACCGGCAGCCCTTGTGATGATGTTTGTGGTGGAGGTGGTTGTGGTGTTTGTGGAGGTACCAGCTGTGAGAAGGGGGCAGTGACAAAGGCAGACAATGCTCTCAATCTTGCCATGCAAGCAGAGGCGATACTGAAAGTGAAGGAGGACAATGCCCAGGGATTGCATACTAATGTAAGTGTCGTAAACTAGTTGTGTTGGTTTACATGTTTGGATTTCACTACCTAGTGGGAAAGTTATCAGTTATTTGCCAAGATAGGTGTGCTCAAAAACTGGTTTAACTTTCAGGATCCCAAGAAAGAGTGGTCAGGTTAACTGATCATCTGTTAGCCCTCAATGGCATAAAAATGATGCTTAATCTTCAAACATAAATGATCATTTTATACAAATCATAAGTTTTACAATGACAGAAAGTTGAGGAAGTTTTGAACATTCAAACCAACATTTATTACCTCAAAGTAATTCATTTGCACTATATAAAATACATTCTTATAACATACTTACTAGAATAAATGGGCATAAACGAAATGGAACCCATTAAGGCCTTTATAAATTAATTGCCAGATTCTCATTCAAATTTTTCTTAAAAAGGGGAAGGGGGTATTATATATATATATATATATTTTTTTTTTTTGTGGTTTTTTTTAAATAAATTTAATATTCTTTTTTTTTTTTTTTTTTTTTTTTTTTTATGAAGTAAAAAAGAGGGTCATGAACATTAGGGGGTGGGCGGGGATGATAATCTAGCAATTATTATGATCTAAATCATCCACATGTTTTCATAACAGGTATGAATTAATAGTTTTATTCATCTTTCAGGTATCTGCTGCTCATGACTTATCCCAGATGGCAAAGGCTGATGCTCAGATGGCTTTTGATGAGTCTGCCAGGGCAAAGAAGATCTCTGAGGAAACAAGACAGGACCTGGAACAATTGCTCAATGAAATCAGAGATTTCCTTAAAGTTGATGGAGCACAGCCAACTGATATTGAAGCAGTAAGTTTCAAGCCCATTTGAATTTTGGCAAAGACTTGCTTTAATACAGCTTTTTCAAGTTTATTTGTCTCAAAAGCTTTTATACAATAATGCAACTAACAATATGTTAACACATTTATTTGTTGACTTTGTGCTGTGTTTACAGCAGATCTTTATGGTTTATTATATTTTATAACCAAGTCTGTCTAAATTTTAGATAGTAGCTGTAGGGAAGAAAGGTTAAAAAAATCTTCCTTTATCTTCTGAGTTTCTGTTATGCCTATAAAACTCAAATTGTACTTGATTTTTAGCTCATCTTTTTGAAATAAAACTCAAAAGCTATTGTCATGACCCAGGAGTTGACTGGCATCATTGTTGTTTTCGCCATCGTCAAGTTTAAGTTTCATTAGTTCAGCTGTTAGCTCAGCATTTTCTCAAAAGGCTTCTTATGTTTTATTGACATAATTTCATAAATAGGTCAGATCCTGTTAGTTAAGTCGTAGCAAGTCTTGACTTTCAATCCAGAGTTACTGAGTTTGAATCACTGCCAGGACACAGCCTCCATGGCGATTCATATACAACATTTTGTCTCAATGTTATTGCTTCTCACCACTGATTCAGGTGGAAAAGTTATCAGTTTATCAGCCCTCGATTGCATAAAAATGACACTAAATCTTCAAACAAAGAAACCTTAATAATCAATTAATACAAAACATTTATGCACTGACAGAAAGCTGAGGAGGTTCTGGCCATGAGTATCTCCCTGAGACCAGACCAGATAAGCATGCTGGCCAAGGAGATAAACATGACCATCCAGGGACTGAAGAACATTGAGGACATTCTTGAAGATACCAGGGACAACCTGACCCTTGCACAAATGCTCAAGGAACGTGCAGATAATGCTTCGTAAGTTCATGTAGAATAATTCTTTAATGTCTGTTTCATGTCAATAACACAGACCCTCTGGAAGATACTAGGGACAGTCTTGCACTTGCACAAATGTTGATAATGCCTCATAAGTTAACCCTTTACTTCATATAGACGCCTTTGGACACTTAATATAGAAACCTTTGGACACCTAATATAGATGCTTTTGAATTATATGGTGAATAATGTTAATATTAACTGACAGAGTGGAAAACAGTGCAGGAAGTGGTCAGATTGCTCGTTACGAGCAATCTGAACTCTTCCTGCACTGTTTTCAAAGGCCTTCTGTGATTGGTGCGGGAAACCATATATCTATGGAGTAAAGGGTTAATGTAGAAACAAATTTTTAACAACTTTGTTTCAAGTCAATAACACTGTGCAGATTTAGATAATAATTAGGAGCCTTTTAATTTAAAAAAAGAATAACTTTTGTCTTTATTTTTTTTAACTTATTTAAATTTAACTGATGTTTTTAAATTATGTGACCATCAATTCACAACTAAATTCCTAATAAAAAGTCAATTCAGCAGACACTACGTTTGTATTTCTTGAATATATTTGAAGTGAAAGTACATTGTAGGTGAACATGTGTACAAAATTTATTTTTTATGTTTCATTATTATCTGTATAAAAACATTTACCAGTGACTTTTCATCTGACATATTTTAGTGTCTTATCACAGTTCCATCCCTTTAAAAGATATCAATTAGTAGCCACTTAGAGCATCAATGTACTATGTACGTTCATGTTTCATATACACATAGCCCCTTGATGCCCTAAGGGGTCACAATAAAGTTATTGTTGCTTTTAACACTTGAATACTGGTACATAAACTTGCGCAATTATTTTAAAAGATTTTTAAATGATCTTTGTTTTGCAGTAAAGCCGCTGCCTCTATATTGGATACAGCCCAGGGCGTACTACGGGCATTGAATGGCTCTCGGGAAGCCCAGGACAAGGCCAAGTCTGCTATCAAACAGGCCGATATGGACATTGATGATGCACGAACAGATTTAACACAGGTGAGAATGTCTCATATAGTAAAGATTGTTGTAACCGTAGGTAAGTGGACAATCTTAATATTGCACTTAATATAGAATATTATTGGTTTAACTTAAGAATTGCTACTTGACAACATACAAATTTTGTAAATTGCTAATTGCCAACATATATATCTTTTTGTAGAAGGCTACTTGAAAACATACAACTTTCGTAGAATGCTACTTGAAAATATACAACTTTTAAAGATTGCTATTTGAAAACATACAACTTTTGTAGACTGCTTATTGACAACCTACAACTTTTGTAGAATGCTACTTAAAAACATACAACTTTTGTAGATTGCTTATTGACAACCTACAACTTTTGTAGATTACTACTTGAAAGCATACAACTTTTGTAGAATGCACTTGAAAGCATACAACTTTTGTAGATTGCTGTTTGAAAACATACAACTTTTGTAGAATGCTTATTGACAACCTACAACTTTTGTAGAATGCTACTTGAAAGCATACAACTATTGTAGAATGCTACTTGAAAACATACAACTTTTATAGATTGCTACTTGAAAACACAACTTTTGTAGAATGCTACTTGAATACATACAACTTACAGATTGCTACTTGAAAACATACAACTTTTGTAGAATGCTTATTGACAACCTACAACTTTTGTAGAATGCTACTTGAAAGTAAACAACTATTGTAGAATGCTACTTGAAAACATACAACTTTTGTAGATTGCTTATTGACAACCTACAACTTTGGTAGAATGCTTATTGACAATCTTCAACTTTTGTAGAATGCTACTTGAAAGCATACAACTTTTGTAGATTGCTATTTGAAAATGTACAACTTCATTAGATTGCTACTTGAAAACATACAACTTTTATAGATTGCTACTTGAAAACATACAACTTATGTAGAATGCTGCTTGAAAACATACAACTTTTATAGATTGCTACTTGAAAACATAAAACTTTTGTAGATGGCTAATTGACAACGGACAACTTATGCAGATTGCTAATTGACAACATACAACTTTTATAGATTTCTATTTGAAAGCATATAACTTTTATAGATTACTGTTTGACATCATACAACTTTTATAGATTGCTAATTGACAACATACAACCTTTGTAGATTGAATCGGAGACTGCAGCTGCTGAAGAGAAATCTAAGGAATCCATGGAGAAAGTGGAACAGTTGCAGATAAATTTAGTGGGTTTACAAAACAAGATAACTGAAAATGAGTTCAAAGTACAGAATGCAGAAAAAGTGGCCAATGAAGCAGCCACTCATGCTGATAAAGCTATTGGCGTAAGTGTATAATATTTGATTATAATATATTTATTAGTTCACTATCAATTTCACTGGATGGAACTATTTGTTTACCCTCTATCCACAGATTACTTAAAAAGTATCTTGAGATAGATAGGATCCTGTTATTGTCCTCTACCCACATGCTGGGTACCACAAATCCAGCTTGCTCACTTTTGGAGTAATCGCAGCCTCCCAGATTTCCAGCGGTAGGGGACTTGTTTAATGCTTGCAATACTCCAGTGTGTCATGTGCAGTTGGATTCAGCCATAAGTTCTTAACCCCATACATTACAGCTCTTTCTAAGCAAGAAGTTACATGTACGTCTTTATCATTTCAATACGTTGTACTGCAGATTACTGTCAGCACTACATGAAGGACTAATGACTGACTGTTTCTAGTTATTTAGTAATGTAACCAGTTCTTAAATGGCTGTATCATACCATTTGTTTAGTTTCCAGTGATCAGTGTTGAGGGTTGAGCTGGAGATTGAACCTGCAATAAGTTATTCAGTTTATGTTATTAAGTTGATAAAATGCTGTATTTTTTCACTACAACCTTTTATGCAAGAATGTTAAAACTTATGTTTTGTATGGGTTACAGGATGCTTCTGCGTTAGAGTCCAAATATCCCGATGTTTTGAATCGACTTAATGATAAATACAACTCAACGGCAGATGCTAAAGGTCGTATAGAGAAGCTGCGTATGCGGGCCAACAACCTCGCCACAGAGACAACTGCGAAACTGAATAAACTTACATGTATGTATAAATGTACCCTTACCTGTCAAGTAACCCCATAATTGGTCTCCCTTTGCACTCAGCTTAGTCAGAATGCACTTCCTTTGCATACATTTAATTAAATTCACTCACAAACGCAGTTATTTGGGCCATCCTTAAAAAATGAATTGTTAGCCGTGCTCTTACCTACTCACTCAAAATTGCAGATGCCCAAACTTTTTTTATTGACTTTCAAAGCGTTTAATTTTTTTTTATGAAAAATTAGCTACCTATTCCTACCTACCCACATGAAAAATACGGGTCGTAGCACAGCAAACAAAGATTATTTTAAGGATGGCCTTGCTTATGAACAAAGACCATTTTTGAATGTACTATACTCTGAACATGAATACTCCCCTTGCTCAGTTTGGTTGCTGGGGTGTAACCAAAGTTAATACCTCGACATTCTATAGGAACATGAGAAATGCATTTATTTTTGGGTGGGCTAACTTTGATGTTGGTATAGTAATTTCATTGGAGCAATAATTAACATTGTCCACGGGAGATATGTTGTTTTAGTAATACAAGACAGTTTGGACAGTTTGTTGATTTTGTCCACATATAAAATCGTTAATCCCGCAATTTAAATTAACATGTGAATTACATTTCCAATTTGCAGGAAATGAATGTCGGCACATATTTCGCAACTGAAATATTTTATTGCCCATTGAAAAAATAGCACCAGCATTTTTTTATTGGATCCTCACCAAACTGACATGGTAGTTATGTAACCATAATATCTCTGACAATCTTTAATCGGATAATTGGTGTCGGGGGTTTTAGCCCTTGAAACATCAAACATTGAGACATAAGTACTGTTCTATACAGCTAAGTCCTAGATGTGAGTACCACTCTACGGACCAAAAGTTGACAGATGAGTACTACTCTACTTAATAAAATTGATGTTAGTCAACCTAGTGGTTAAGTAGTGCCTTTTGCTATGATGGAGTTTTCATCTTCAGTATTTGTTCTATTACCATGGAAACAATTAGCCAAAATTGATTAAGATGAAAGGAGTAATCTACTGGTAAAAAGTGCTGTTAGGACTACTCTGCAAACAGTTGAGGTGATTTATGATCCTTTTGATATTGTTTTCTTTCACAGCTATGAATGAAGAATTTGAAAGCAATGAAAAGCAGCTACAGAGTTTAGATGGACGTATAAAAGAACTGAACGACAACATGACTGCATACCTGGCAGCTATACAACAGAAAGCGTATGAATATAGAAGCTGTACTACGTAGTACATTCACTCATAGACTATATAGGGCATTGTGAACTGAGGTTATATCTCCTATGCAATATCAATTATTGTTTGTGTGTTGTTGTGTAAATACTGGTGAAAATGTGAACATTTTTTATCTTGTAGTGCAGAGGCAGCTCTCCGTCCATTACTTAGGTCGCAAGATTAGCGGATAATCTTTCTAAACCGAAGATATTTTTGGCTGTGAATTACTTTAAAAGCTGTCTTTATGTTATGTTACTTACGACGTTGGGTGGGGTTGTATGGTGTTAAGTGGCAGTTTTGTTGTGGTAGCCATACTTAATAAAGGTAAAAAAATAAATTATTTAGGTTTTTCTTCTGCTGCCGTTACCAGGGTGGTCAGATGTTTGTAATGCAATTGAGGGAGATGAGAATTAAATGCTAGCTATCTAAACTGCTCAGTGTTAAATCTATATTCAATTTTTTCAATTAGATAATTGAAAAGATGTATGGACAGTACATGAACATTTTTTTGGAGGAGGGGGGGAATTTAAAAAAAATAAATTGAGCTGTGGTTGAAATTGTGTATCAAAAGATAAAGCTTAAGAGATATTATGTGCCAAAGAGTGAGCTTAACCATTTGTAAAAAATGATTTTATATGAACGTGTGGGTCTGTAAGAAAAAATTTGTTGAGATGGAATAAATTTACTTGCTAGATTCAGTTACAAATATACAGGACAGTTAGTATGGCTCGGCGGTTATAATTAAATGCGAGACTGTCAGCTATAGATTGAAATCAGGTGTATGAAGGATGTGGAAATCAACAGTGGTTGTTACACAATTTAAATTAGTCTGAAGATATTTATAAAAGGAGGGTGTAGTGTTTGAAAGTCACACAATTTATTACATATTGAGCTGTTTTTGTGTCAGTTACCTTTAATAGCTGTCGCTTCTAGAAATATAATGATCAAAATAAAATAAAAAATAAAAATCTATGTGTATGGCTTAAATCCAGAATCTGAATTGTCAAAGATAGGTGCAGCTCCATGACTTTAGGGTCATCTTTGGCAGGGTATTTTAAGGAACTGTCTTCATCTTGAAATCACCTCTTACTGCTGAAGTTGTGGGTTTTTAGCCCACTGCATAAGAAAATTTTCATTCACAAAAGGACAGTGGTTCTACTCCGATTCATGCATCCGAGGTGTTCCTCCACCAAGGATACTTGATGTTATATACCTATAAACTACCATGTGTTGTGAAAATGGCGTTGAACCTCATTATAAAAAAATAAAGGCAATGAAATAGTCATTACAAGATTGAAAATGAGATATAGATGTATATAATAGCTGCAATGGTAGAGGATGGTGACTATGGAAGCAGGAAAGGGCTATAAACAGAACATGATGTGTGTGTGTGTGTGTGGTCTTTAATCACTTCAATCTTTACAGAAAATTGAGAAAAGAGAGGACTATATACATATATTTTTACTGATCTGTTATATAATATGAATTTTATCAATGCAGCATTTTCAAGTGAAATGAATCTTCATGAACTAGCATGCTCTGCATTTTTATTTTGCTCGTGCATATTACTAGTGGCTAAAGAATAAGTATATGTTGTCATTTTGATGGTATACATAGTCATGTTCAGCATTAATACGATGGTTAAAATGTAATTTGTTGATAGCTCAGTCAATATATGACATAGGTGATGTCATGTGATGATCTTAATAAAGTATTTGCTCAGTCAAACATCTGCTTTTTCAGGTTTTTATCAACTTTGCTCATATCCACAAATCTTCATCCCTATTATACACCATTTGACCTGATGTGGACTGTCAATCAGATACGTTGATACACCAATCAGCAATTGATGATTATTTCCATGACAACCCTTTTCCTTAGACAAGCTAACGGTCTCTAAGTAAACACTACATTATATTACATTGTATTTACCTTGACAAACACACCAAGTGACTAGTGTGTGGAGCAATAGTCGCTCTTGCATCGGGTCAGCTGAATGCGCACTGACTGTTTGGTTTGACAGTTGTAATTTATTTAGCTGCCCCTTTACAAATTCTTTCTAGACAGGAAAATGTGATGACTGTACATTTCAGTTTTAAAAGTATGTTTCAAGAAAACTGTAGGATAGATTGGTAATCGTATTGCTTTAATACTGAAACAAAAAAGAGTGGAACTGACCTGGTTTGTTCACTGGTTAAATTTTACACCACTTGTATATATTTAGATGTGTGTGGAGTCCATGGTTCATTGGTAGAGCATCAGACCCAGGATCCGAAGGTTGTGGATTTGATCCTCCGCAATGGCTGTGTGCAGTGTCTGAGCAAAGACGAACAAAGACACTTTATCTACATATGCTTAGTACTGGTTCTACCCAGGAAGACTTGGAGAGTAAGTTGTAAGAACTTATTTCACAATCAATGTTAAATGGATCAATTTAAAAAAAATTATATATATACATGTAGGCAAATAAATGTTTATTATGAATAACATACAAGGATAACTGCAATGTTAACTGGGGTATTCTTTTGATGTATAGTTCCATATTAAGTATGTAATCATGTACACATGTATGTTTCTGTTTACCCGTACTAGAAGGCCAGTATAATTGTTTGTTTTAGCCAAATTTATTCTTTTTATATTTTTTCCAGTGCATCTGGTATGCTTCTGTCATGATTTTATGAAAAAAGAACTGTTACGTTCTTTTCATTTTCTGTGTATGTTTTTTAATTCTTACATTGATTTAACATAAATCAATTCTGAACAAATTTTTTTTATATTTAAATAAATCATTTTGAAAAATATACAATGTAATTATATACTGATACCGAACTTAATTTTATCCTATTATAATGCTGTAGAACTTCGAATCAGGTTTGAAGAAAAATTTTCATTAGTCTTCAATTTTTTAATTGCTGTCCAGTGTATTGCATACAATGTTTATTTAACTATTCATGCAATTTGAACAAACAAATTATGTAAACAATTCATTAAAATGTGCTTTACTTGCTTGCATAATCTTGTATTTAGTCGAGAGAACTCCACTACATATTTTGTTATATGTACATGTGATATTACTTAATAAATCATGCGTGCCATATTGTGTAACCTTCCTGGCTATTGTTCCTGTCTTTTATATCGACAACAGTTGTATTATTTGTCATTAAAGGTATTTTAGATCTGTATTTCAACCTGGTTGTCATTTTTTTTTTAGCTCCCTCGAGTCAAAGGGTCAAAGGCGGGCTTTTGTAATCACTCTGTGTCCTGTCACCCATTCATCAATCATGAATCCATCTGTCAGTTATTTACTTTTGCTTCAAACAACTTCTGATATTGAGCCTTCAAGTTTGTTTAAGTCATGACCCTGGGGTCAGATTTAACCAGCCCCAGGGGTTTATCATTTTGTTTTGAAAAAAATTTAAAATTCAGAATTATCTCCCAGTTTTGTACCTTATTTTCGGTTATTTTTGCTTGTCCAATGTATCTCTAATAGTATGAAAGAGTGGTTTACTATTCAATCAAGCACTTGTTCTGGGAGCATTGCTCTGTTCTACCGATTCCCTCGTATGTAGTTTTTTGTTCTCTGATGTGATTTGATACAAACTGGAATAATTACATTGTAAGTGTGACATTTCTAAATCCAACTTGAGTCGAGCCCATTTTAACTATAGTGGGTATTATGTCTGACTCAATCCAGGTTTTGAGTTCGAATCCCAAACTCAAAGTCTCATGATGATTGATATACGATATCACATTGTCATTCTTCTCTCACTGTTGATTCAGACAGGAATGTTATCAGTTACTTGCGGAGATAAGAATTGATAAGAAGCTATGGGGTAAAATAGTTTGGAACATCAGACGTGATGAACCCATTGACAAAACCTGCTGACGATATAAAAGATGGGGAGTATGAGAGGATAATAGTTATATATGTAAATGATCTTATATTTCTTAGATTGAGTAGACAAATCCGTTGGATAGTAGTTTTATAGTATTGCGTAATGTATATAGCTTTTAATTCCCACTTTAAAAAAAAACTTTTCATAAAATGATTTATTTATGAATAAGTTTTAAAATTTCGGATGTAACTTTTTTTCACAATTTATAATTTTACATACAAGTTTATATACACTTAGAAGCAGTGTATTAGGAAAATAGCTAAAAATATCTAAAAAGATTTTTATTTAAAATGGATATAAAACATCTTATTATCATTAATAAATTAAAATTTGCATAATTTGGTATTTCAAAACTTCACAAAACGAAATTTTAATCAGAGTGGTGAAAAACTAAATCTCCCATTTTCAAAATAGATAGTACACATGTACTGCTTGAAGACATTTACATCATCATTTGAACTCTTTCTAAGATGAAACAAATTCTACAATATGTAATCAATATGACAGATTAAATTGAATTAAAATGAAATCTCATTTGGTACGTCACAAAATAATAATATTAGTCTAACCTGGGCAAGTATACCAAGTTAGAAAATCTCTTTTCAATATATTATTTTGACATGTTTAAATATGGGATCAGTGAATATGTATTTGGGTAAAAAAAATTCCTAATTAAAAAATTTAGTGTCCCTTAATTGATATGACCCTTCAAGTAATAGTATAAAAGCTTGTTTGGAAAGAAATCAACATTTAGTTACAGAGAACAACAGTGATTCAAACAAATTTCCAAATTTCTGAATGTCCAAAATGTTTGACATTATATTATACATATAGTGACTCATCTTCAATAACTGATGGAAAGATGGATTTCTATTTGTTACTTTATGTTCTGAATATATGCGTAATTGTACTTAAAAAAATTTCTGTACTGCATTTCTACTTTACTTTATCATTGTATTTAATCATATAATACATTTTTGTAAATTCATACGTGTTTTATTGCTATTTTTAACCAATATTAATTTCATTAAAAAGTAGAAATATGTTTACCTCAAGCGGATATTATTTTTGCGTTTGTATTTTGTGTTATAGTATTTATTAGCTGTTTTATAGACCAATATTATAGAACTTTATCCATTTAGAAATAAATAACATAAAAAATAAAATGCCCCTTTCTTTTAGGTACATACAAACATGTTAGAATTTTGATCGGGTCTATATTATCAACAAACTTGAAATGTCAGATACTGTACGTTGTCATTGAAAAAATACCAGTTTGCATTTTATTGCTTTCTCAAATATGGGGACTGCTTTTGTGTACAAGTAGTTTGTATAAAAGAATCGTTAATTTTGAAAAAATTAATTGAGTATGAACCATTAATAGCTTACTGGATATGGTCATTTTAATTTTGCAAAGAAGCAAAGTAAATATGCAGTGAGCCACAAAATTCATAAGCATATTGGTCTTGCTATTTCCTTAGTTATGTTGAGGCATAAACAAAACATGTAATGAAAATTGCCATCCTGCTGTATAAGCTATGGTGATTTTTGATTCAGCATTTGTCAGAACTAAAATTTGGTAAACACCGAATAAAGTAACTAACCAGAGTGTTGTTTTCTAGGTTTAACCTTATTTTACATTTAAAACAGAAAATTTTATAAGTACATGTACTATTTGTACAGGTTTAAAAATAAAATGTTAACAAGTGCATAAAATGACTCAAAGATCTGAACATGTTTTATAATTTTCTGAAACTAGGCCCGTATCCAGTGTCCACTAACTTAGAGAAAATCTTTCAGTGACAGTTTTCTCTGAATAATTAGATACCAGTAGATGGAAGATTTCCACTTAGTGCAAGAAGTGAATAACTACACTGTAATTATATTGCAGTTGTCGACTTTCAGCACTGATGTGACAAAATATCGGCTACGGAGGCAAACTGCCTTACACTTTAGTAATGTTTTTTTTTATGTTGTACCATGTATTGGCTTTGATAGTGACTTTTATGTAAACTGTATCATGATGTTTATTTTGATATTAACTTGTATGCAAATTAATTATTTGAATAAATCGGCAGTCCCTCCACTTCTATTTTTGTTTTCTGTTGAATTTTGGTTTATAGGTTCCAAAATGATCACCAACTATTTGTTAAGCAGTTGTGGTTTTGATTTAACCCTTTACTTCATATAGATGCCTTTAGACACCTAATATAGAAAGCTTTTGAGTTACTGGGTGAATTATGTTTTTATTAAATGACGGAGTGGAACGAGCAATCTGAACTCTTCCTGCACTGTTTTCAAAGGCCTTCTTTGATTGGTTTGGGAAAACGCTTATCTATGGAGTAAAGGGTTAAATAAGTGGCCAGTGGGTCTCAAACCACTAAACTAGGATGCAAGGAGGCATCTGGGTTTGATCACAGGGTCGTGCATGCATGCGCAGATGCATGGAATTGATCCCAGTTTCATTTATACAAGGATTTAATTACTGGGATACTGCAGCAGTGATCTAGCAGTAGATAGACCGTCTTGCATACAAGACTGAAAAACTGGTACTAGAAGCTTCATCTCTTGGTAGACCGCAGCGGGGTCTAGCTGTAGAGCATCCGCCTCGCATGCGGAAGGTCTAGGGTCATCCCCGACTGGGTCATACTGAAAATTTGCTGAAAGGAATGCTAACTTTCAATGCCATGTGTATAAGGATGCATCTGAATTCAATTCCGTGGTTAAGCATACAATGATGCATCTGTATTTCATTGTAGGGTCATGCATGGAAGGACCTATGGATTTGATCCCTGTTTCATTGATACAACGATGCATCAGGATTTGAACCCTGTGTTATGAAGTCGGGGTTGGGGTGAAACATCTTTATTTATTGAAGGCATTTATTACAAGGCAGCGTAATAAGATGAATATGCAGCATGAGTTTTAGCAATCAATACTCAATTTTTGCCTCTTGTGACAGGCATAAGCTAGTGGTTCTTTCTTACCATCATTCACAGAACCACACAGGTTGATAATTTAACCCCAATTATAGTGAACATGAAAATATTGACACAACACTCATTTGGGTGTCTCCTACCCCTCTGCAGAGATCGCACCCACCCCTATGCGACACATTTTAAAAGTGGATTCACAGATTGAAGCTGTGTATTTCCAACCATTGGGAAAACTTTGAAGTGATGTTATGTTTGTTTAATACTTTCAATCAGTTCTTTGTTTTTTTTATTTCATAATTGTAACTGTTAAAACACGACAGTCTCATAACATGGAAAATATACTGGAAATTGATTGATAAAGCAACAGCATCAAAATTTTCATATTTTAATGAACTTCATTTCACAAACACAACAATGTACATGTATTATATAAAAATTCAGCTTCAGGTTTAGTGCTTGTATTCTGGAATGTTAAGGTATACAGAATAAATTTAACAAATCCAGTTTCAACAATGTATTATATAAATACCCAGCTTCACTTTAGTGCTTTCATTCTGGAATGTATACATAATAAATTATGGCTTCAGTTTAATCAATTTTTATTGAACAAACACAAGTTCAACAAATATTCACATTGGAAAACACCCATGGTTATGGTGGAATGTTGATAAGAGAGTATATAATGGGAACCCAACATTGGATAGAGATTTCAATCTCTGCAACATAATCATATCAAGAACTATGACCTTATACACATGTAGAGCATCTCCATTTAAGGACTACTTGAATCTACATATGCGCTATTTTAGAGACCAATATTTCACTTAATTTGCAGAATCTTCAATCCCTTGTTGATGTAAGGATGCTTATATTTTATATGAACAAATCTGACAGATCAAATGTTGAGAGGAAGATTTTTGAAAATTTACGATTTCAACGCTATTGGGCCCCCTTCAGGTTCCTTTTGGAAATTCAAGGAACCTTATTAAGCCAAATCCTCTTTGCTATGACTAGACAATGCTTCAGTTTCCAAACTAATAAATGTAATGGATGAGAAACATCCAGGTGAAGTTTAACTGGCTTAGTGGTTTCAGAGAAAAGTCGCTGACGGATGACGGATCGCATAAGCACTTCTAGCCTTTGGCCATTTGGGCAAAGAATGAATGAAACTGGACGGACTGATCAAATGCTTTGTCATCTGACCCTTTGAGACCACCATAGGCTTTTGGATAACAAATGGAGGAAGATGGCAGACCCATTTAATAAGAATGCACATTTGTCTATACAATTACAGAAAATGTTGGTGTTGGTCTATATATATAAATATTGATATATTGGTATTTTCATTTTCATCCCTTGAAGAAGGAATAATATATATTCCCAAAGCGTTCGGTTTTTTTTAAAAATAATTTTAAAGAATTCAGTATTGTTGAGGTGTATTAATTAATTTTTAATAATTAATTTATTATCTCTCCCATATATATATATATAGAAAACATGGATTATGTTCTTTATATAAAGAAAACATGGATGATGGTCTATATATATATATAGAAAACATGGATGATGGTCTATATATATAGAAAACATGGATGATGGTGTATATATATATAGAAAACATGGATTATGGTCTTTATATATAGAAAACATAGATGATGGTCTATATATATAGAAAACATGGATGATGGTCTATATATATAGAAAACATGAATTTTGGTCTTTATATATATAGAAAACATAGATGGTGGTCTATAAATATAGAAAATATGGATGATGGTCTATATATATAGAAAACATGAATTTTGGTCTTTATATATATAGGAAACATAGATTATGGTCTATATTATCTAAACATCAATTTAATGAAAGTTTGTCTATATACGTATAGAAAAACCTTAATAAAAGTAGGAAGTTTAAGTAAAACTGTAAAATACACCAAATAAACATCATAACATGTTTCTTAATTCTTAAACTGAACAAACTCACAAACTTAAGCTCAATCCTCAACAATACAAAAAACTACACACATCACATGTTTGCAGTACCAAACTGAACTGCATTCAGTAACCGCACGTAATGTATTAGCTGACCCAGATCAAACAAACGCGATAGCTGCAAACATATCAAACACCTTAGAGAACCATTTACTTAATGTTAAAGCGCTTGGTCAAACGTCAACTCCAGGCACTGTAGTAGTAATGAACAGTCAATGATTTATTTACCTAAAGTTTTCAACTGAACACAGCCTAGTTTGCAGGAATTTTAATAACAGTTATTCCATACGAACAATCATCTTGCCCTTTCAATATTAGCAACATACCGCAATAAATAAATGTGTCATAGAAATACTATCCTGTATAACACATGGGCTTACAACCACAGTAATAAAAAATATGATCAACATAAATTAATGTACATGGCATCACATGGGAGTAATATTTCTTCTGCGGATATGCATGTATTAGCAATACCTCGATACTTAATCAGGCTTGGAGCTTATACAACTTTTTTTCATGCTCATCTCAAGTTTCGTACTTCAGAACAATGTCCAGTATTCATATAAATACACAAACCACAAACATGTGACTTGGCCTCGATTTCGAAAGTTACTACGCAGATTTGTAGTAGAAAGTTGAAAAGTATTTACATTTATTTTGTTATAAGAAATCCATTCATTATGGAGATGAGCATGAACTCTCGAGTTGAGCATGGAGATTTTTTACCATTGACCTGGTCTAACTTCCATGGAAGTAACAATAACTCTCTCAGGATAGCCGGCAAACTTTTAAATCTGAGTTATGTCCCTTTATAACCACTTGTTATCATTTGCAGCAATATCAGTTTAATTGTTGTTCACTCTATCAACAATTAACAGATTATAAATGTTTGATGATGTAACAACTAGCGATACACAATATACAAATTTCAAAATTGCAACAATAAAAGATTTACAGTTCATTCACTGGATAAAATAAAAAAAATCAAACTTTCAATATTGAACTGACTGCATGTTTTAAAATGTCAATATTGGACGGAGTGCAAAACAATACAGTTTTAGTATTGGACGGAATACAAATTTCATACATGCACCATGAATATGAAAAATAACATTTTTACATTGTTAAAATTTAAATACTTTGACAATTCCGACATTGAACTATTAAATAAAAATGCGAACAAAATTGATATAAATAAATATATAAATAATACTGACATTCTGATACAACAATCCGAGTTTAGTGATGTTGTTGAGAAATTGACCAATTTTCACTGTTGAAGTCAGGAAACGACATAACAAAATGAGGATTTGCTTTCTTGCTCGGAAGAAAGCAACATCATGATGTTTGAATATACAACATCTGTGTCTTACATCAGTTGTCCCACAAATGATCAGTGTCACGCTTTCACAGCAGCTTCCATTTCTTTGATCTTCTGTAATGAGTCGTGCATCAGATTGCAGGCTTTCTTATGTTTAGCCCAATTGCCTACTTGGCACTCTCTGAAAAAAACATCACAACTAGTCTATTATTCTGAATTTGTGTAAGTTTGCTGATATGCTATAATAGGTTCAATAGCTTGTTTGACATTTTTTTTACTCATGTTTTTTTTTGTACCCTTGGATCTGTACATTTATTCATCTACTGCTATATGCTGGTCAGTGATTACTGCCTATATGAATAAAAATATGTTTACCATTGGAATGGAATTACTCATGTCTGTATGAATTTTCATTTCATTTTACCCATTTCTCTATCAATTTTTATATTACTGCATAAATTTTCATATACTAGTTACCCATTTTGGCATGAATTTTCATTGATTTTGAAATTACACATGTCTGCAGGACTACCCATTTCTGTATGAATCTTTATATTATCCAAGACTGCATAAATGTTCATAATACCATGTCTGCATGACTTTTCATACAACCTTATTCTACATGAAAACCTATTTCAAATGATTTAAGCATGTCTGCATGAATTTAGAGCAACTTGCTTAACAAATGTGTTTCAAGTTGTAATTAACTTCTGTGATTTCAAGATACCATATGTGATATTTCTTTAGAAGTACCATAACATGTTTTATTGTATGTGGTGTTTACCTTCTACAGTACCACTCATTTTGACATCTGGAGCAGCGTTTGCTGGCCTGTTCTCCACAGTTGGCACACTTTGGTGGCTCGGACAGTAGCCCCTCCATCACATCAAAATTATACGTCTCTGCCCACCTTAGGGAAAAATACAAACCAGTTAGACATGTATCATTAATTACTTTTTATTATAATGGTTAACAATCATTGTTTGATCATAATGGCCATGCCTGGGGGTGGGGGGTGGGGGAGGGGGGGGGGGGGGGTAAAAAAGCCAACAAAATGTACATGGTACTGAGATTGTGTTCATCTTTGTTTTGTGTATTTTCATGAAATATTGAGAAAGTTGTCTGCAAAAATATTACTTGAAGCAGGCATTTTTCTCTTGTTTATTCACAACATACCATACCACTTAGTCACGTGGTTTGTTCCCCACAGTGATTACACTCACATACTACGTAGACACGTGGTTTGTTCCCCACAGTGATTTCACTCACATACTACTTAGACACATGGTTTGTTCCCCACAGTGATTACACTCGCATACCACTTAGTCACGTGGTTTGTTCCCCACAGTGATTACACTCACATACTACTTAGACACGTGGTTTGTTCCCTACAGTGATTACACTCACATACTACTTAGACACATGGTTTGTTCCCCACAGTGATTACACTCACATACCACTTAGACACATGGTTTGTTCCCCACAGTGATTACACTCGCATACCACTTAGTCACGTGGTTTGTTCCCCACAGTGATTACACTCGCATACCACTTAGTCACGTGGTTTGTTCCCGACAGTGATTACACTCACATACCACTTAGACACATGGTTTATTCCCCACAGTGATTACACTCGCATACCACTTAGTCACATGGTTTGTTCCCCACAGTGATTACACTCACATACCACTAAGTCACGTGGTTTGTTCCCCACAGTGATTACACTCACATACCACTTAGTCATGTGGTTTGTTACCCACAATGATTACACTCACATACCACTTAGTCATGTGGTGGGTTTCTTCACAGTGATTACACTCGCATACCACTTAGACACGTGGTTTGTTCCCCACAGTGATTACACTCACATACCACTTAGTCATGTGGTGGGTTCCCCACAGTGATTACACTCACATACCACTAAGTCACGTGGTTTGTTCCCCACAATGATTACACTCACATACCACTTAGTCACGTGGTGAGTTCCCCACAGTGATTACACTCACATACCACTTAGTCATGTGGTGGGTTTCTTCACAGTGATTACACTCGCATACCACTTAGTCACGTGGTTTGTTCCCCACAGTAATTATACTCACATACCACTTAGTCACGTGGTGGGTTCCCCACAGTGATTACACTCACATACCACTTAGTCACGTGGTGGGTTTCTTCACAGTGATTACACTCGCATACCACTTAGTCACGTGGTTTGTTCCCCACAGTGATTACACTCACATACCACTTAGTCACGTGGTTTGTTCCCCACAGTGATTTCACTCACATACCACCTAGTCACGTGGTTTGTTCCCCACAGTGATTACATTCACATACCACTTAGTCACGTGGTGGGTTCCCCACAGTGATTACACTCACATACCACTTAGTCACGTGGTGGGTTTCTTCACAGTGATTACACTCACATACCACTTAGTCACATGATTTGATCCCCACAGTGATTACACTCACATACCACTTAGTCACGTGGTGGGTTCCCCACAGTGATTACACTCACATACCACTTAGTCACGTGGTGGGTTTCTTCACAGTGATTACACTCGCATACCACTTAGTCACTTGGTTTGTTCCCAACAGTGATTACACTCGCATACCACTTAGTCATGTGGTTTGTTCCCCACAGTGATTACACTCACATACCACTTAGTCACGTGGTTTGTTCCCCACAGTGATTACACTCACATACCACTTAGTCACGTGGTTTGTTCCCCACAGTGATTACACTCACATACCACTTAGTCACGTGGTGGGTTCCCCACAGTGATTACACTCACATACCACTTAGTCACGTGGTGGGTTTCTTCACAGTGATTACACTCGCATACCACTTAGTCACGTGGTTTATTCCCCACAGTGATTACACTCACATACCACTTAGTCACGTGGTTTGTTCCCCACAGTGATTACACTCACATACCACTTAGTCACGTGGTGGGTTTCTTCACAGTGATGACACTCGCATATCAACTTTGTGAAAGGGATCATGGTAGACCAATAGAACTAGTTTAATGTGTTTTCCCTAGGTTTTATTATATAAAAACTACATGAATATCAATAAGAAAGTGAGTTTAGGAATTTTTTTTTTTTTTACAAAACTGACCTTTTAGCTTGCATCTTAAGATCACTATTTGAAGGATTAAAATGAGTTTTCATCTGCTTCTTGGCAATCTTTGACCAATTACCCTTGTTTGCCTCAAGAATTCTGTCCCTGATCTCTGGTACCTACAGTTATAATAACAATATATTTTTATTTTTTTAATATGATTTAATGCTATTTTCAACAGATAACATGTAATATATAGTGCCTTCAGTATCATTGGTTGAGGAAGATATCAGAATGATCCAAGTAAACCATTTAGCCATCGAAGATTCTCAATAATTGACTTGATGCGAGAACGATTATCACTCCGTTCATGGTCCATCTGGCGTTGATTTGTCCAAGTAAATACAATGTAGTGTTTACTTAGATACCATCAACTTGTATAAGGCAAATATCAGAACATGAACAATATCGAATGCTGAATAGATTTTCAACTTGTTTGATTGACTGCAAGCGACAGGTCAATTCTATATACACTTCTAAAACTCAATATCAAAACTGCTGTTCAGGAGATTGTGAACATGTGTTTAGTTTTAATATATTTATTTTACTTCGATTGTAAAACAAGTTATTAAAACTTATACAAATCATGCTAAGTCTTCCTGAGTAGAACCAGTACTAAGCATACACAGAAAATGTGTCTTGCTCAAGGACACCATACTTGGCTGTGATGGAGGATTGAACCCATGACCCTCCAATCATGAATCCGATCCGTTCCACAAAACTTATTTAGATGAACATATATCAATTTCATATACAGATATAGACAAGAGGATTAACATTTTTGGTGCTTAATGAAAATATATAAAAATATATGAAATTTAATTGCGTAAAGTAATAAGTACATTCAAGAGAATGTTGAGAGGATAGATTACATACAAAATTATTATCTGTTAGATTTAATTGTTTGTTTGTTTGATTATTTAGCATTTTTTATGCCACCAGTACTCAAGCACATCCATCTACACAAGTAACTGATAACTTTCTCAACTGAATCAGCAGTGAGAGATGAATGGCAATGAGATGCAACAGGGCTAGAATTTAACTTTTTTGTGCACTGGCAATTTTGGCCAGTGCCTAAAATTTCAACTGGCCAAATTTGAAACCAACTAGCAAAACCAATTTTCGCAGAAACTTGTAGTCCTAAATGTCTAAATAAACCCAAAATTAATTGTTTCAAAGCCTCCGTGTTATTTAATATGCATTATTAGCTTTTTTTTATTTATAGACAATGGTATCAAGGTTATAATATATGTTAAGGTACAATTTAAAGCAGTACTTTATAAAATAAAATATTTTAAAAAATAAAATTGTCTTTGTTATTTTTTATACTACCATAAATAAATGCATGCAATGCTATATCATGTATAAACACTTTTAACTAAACCAAAATATGAATCATGGATTCAACAATAACAAGTGTACAGAGACTGCGATTGAGAGATACACATATTAATTCTATTTATAGAATTAATATAGCCAATGGCCTTTCGTTTTAAAATAAGATCTAGATCTAGCCAAGGACGATTGTTTAACATGTGTAAATGTTCTGATATCATAGTAATAGAGTTTAATCATTATGGATGATCTGTCGATCGCGTGGTTTCTACAATTGACACACCATTTTTGTCATTGTCAAGTTTAACAGCTGACAAAATATGTAAACAATAAAGTTGACAGGTTTCAACTTTACTTTTATTTTATAGAGTGAGTGCGCAATTGATCAAACTAGACGCAGTCTACTAATTAAATTGTAGACGGGGTTTAACTTAATTTCCTTTTTGCAGAATGAACTCGATATCAAAAATAATTGGACGCAGTCTACACATATATAAATATTTAATACATGTCACTGACAATCGTACTGCTTGGGGGTAATTTGGTAAAATTGACAAGAACTCGTTATTTTTACCAGGATTATACTTGTTTATTTTCAAAAAGCAATAAAATGAATACAATCAGCAATTTTCTCAACTTGAAATACACTCGCAAAAAAATGCCAGCTTAAGTAATTTCAACTCGCATTTTCAAAATTACAGCTTGCATTTTGCGAGTGGCGAGTGCTTAAAATTAAGCCCTGTGCAGTATCATTAATTAATCATTACAAAGGCCGTGGCCAGGTGAGGATTTTAACTTACAACCCCTGGATTGATGTCAGACTTAGCAAACCAGACCCTGACTTGCATGCTATTACGAAAGGGTGTGAATTCTGTAAGACATTTACTGGACATTTGTTCAAGCAAATACTTGTAATAACATGTGGAATTTGCCTGGAACAGACAACAGTTTCTGTTTAATCTTGTGTTTTAGTTATCAATGTTCAAGGCAATGAAGTTTAACTGTTTATCATATTCAAGGCAATGAAGTTCAACTGTTTATTGTAAAGTTAAAATTCATTACAGAATAAAAATAGATAAACAGATACATTTTTTTTTCAATTAGAATTTGCATAACCATTAACTGAAGATGGTGCTCACCTGTTCCAGAATGACTTCCCTACGTGGGGCCGGCGGTTCCATCATGGATAGATGCTCCAGGTACCTCTGCATTTCACCCAGCAGTGGAATCTGGTCTAGCATGGGCTCTGTCAGGAATGCCCTCAGCTGTATGGGTTTACAAATAAAGAAAATATAAAGTTTAGTTAACACTTATTTATTTTCAGCTCAATTACAGAGAAAACTCAAAGCTTATATGAACCGGCTCTCGAGTCTGCTTTCATGGTAGAGCTAGTACTGCGTGTTATATTTTGAGAGGCATGAGGTCGAGCTGGGGATCAAACCCACAACGTCTTGTGTGGGCAACCAACACTATACCCACTATACTACCACCCACTCTAAGAAAAAATATGTTTATTGATAAAAAGAATGGCATTTTTTAATTATTATCAGCTGAATTAGACAAAATGTCATGTTAGTTTTGTTGAGGCATTGGCAGTGGGATTTGTAAAAATAAAATGCATGAAAAATTACATATTTAATTATATTTCAGCGCTCCTGGTACAATGTAAGCAATATTTTGGGGGTATTTAAGTATTGAAATTTCTGAATAAAGCATTAAAAAAAAATGATTCCATGATTAAGGCGATAAACCGAAATGACTGTATTAAATTTTAACTAATGTTTTTTTACGTCTTGGTGTTTTTTTAAACTGTATTATTGAATTAAGCATTGACATTTAAAGTTAGCATTGAATACTGACAATTTAAGTGTGGATGGGGTGTTTTCAAAAAGAAGTTTGATTAAAACATTCATTTTTACCCTTAGTATTTTGAAAATAAGCATTGTATACAAATTAAGGAGTAAAATACTCATTTAAAGAAAGGCTCATCTGGAGTGGATATTGGTATTTTAATTTGATCACACTGACTGTATTGGACCTATAGAAAGCTCAAATTGTTTTTATATCTGGTAACCTTAAATCAGCTTTCTTGAATGATTTATTACAATAGACATTAGCAGTGTGTCAACATTAAATAGCAAAACTTCTCTCAAAATGCTTCGTAGCCATGTTAATATGAAGGCTTGTCTACCATGCCATCATGCCATGCCATCATGCCACCATTTGAAATTTCGTGATGATAGATGCAGTAAGAAATCATTGTTTTAGGAGTCAATTTGTAAAACATCTTTAACAAACGCAATATTCAAAATATGAACCAAGTTACATTGACCTATAATGACCTATCACTGACCCAACAAAGGTCATCCCCTTATAACATGAAATTGGTAAAACCTGTAGGATGAGTGCTATGAGTGTCAAGACGTTTGTCTTTTACAAAAGCAAGCATCCCAGATAATTAAGACTACCATTCATTAAGTGGGTCAGGGTACCAGACTACTTCAGAACAGACAGGTTTATGGTATGCTGCAAAATGAGAACACCAACATGTTTATGTCATAGAAAAATGAAAATGTTTAATAGAAAACAATTAAACTTCCTTATTATATCTAGTTCATAGTGATTTTTTTACTACACCACACTTTTTATTTTTTATTTTCACAACAACCCAAGTGACTTAATTACCAAGAGCAGAACAAAACATTTAAGTGGAAACCGTAGCATGCTGCAAAAGACCCACCTTCAATATGGTGTTTTTACGATATGTATCAAGCTCATATTTTTGCTGACAGGACTGGTTCATCAGCAGCTGGTAAATAGAGATCCACACCTGAAATATAAACAAGCATCTCAATGACAAAGATTGAAAGCTAGTATTTGGTTCCCATTTACAGTGCACAAAATGGTCAGGTATGAAAAAGAACACGAGGCCAATGTGGACCTGAAGTCCATATTCTTTTGAAATAACAGTCAAACATTTGCTTGTGGTCACCTCTATTAGGCAACACTTGTCTTAAAAAAAACACATTTTCTATTTACTATTTTTATAATTTTTTAGTGCACTCAACCTGTATTAAGTGGCTACCTGCCTAAGGGAACATTTTGCTCTTTCCATTAGGTGGATGGGTTTAGTCCGTTAAAACATGTTTTTGAAGATATATGTATATGTTTGATATAATCCTTTGTAAATTATCACAATTATACATTAAAATAGATTCCAACGTCACCATTTGTACAATTTTAATAAGTCTGTGCTTGACCCCAGTTGAATCATTGTCTTAAGCAGCCACTCAAGGGAAAGAGATAATGACCCCTTAATGCAGGGGGTTGCTTAATACAGGTTGATAAAAACTAAAAGTATAAAAATGGAAGATTTTGTTTTAGACAATTGTTTGCTTAATAGAGGTGACAACCCAGGTTTTTACTATATTATATTTTGGAATTATTTCTTATCATTTCAATGGGTCAAATTTGAATAATACCTGATCAAAATGATAATAACTTCCAATTGATAAACAAGAACAAACATTCTTTTTTGACAATTCAAGGGCACATAATTCTACCCATCGCAGTTAAAACAAATTTTCGAACTCATTCAAGGTACTTCCCCCCCCCCCTGACATGTCATGTTGGTACAAAAATACTGCACACAAATACACTCACTTGTCCCTCTATTTTTGTAATCTTCAGACTGTCAGCGTAGGTAACCTCCACCCACTTACTGTCTATATACTTGTATAGTTTACCTGTAGAACAATGCATGAAGAAAGTTACATATTCTTATAGTTAGAGTTAAATGTCATTTATTTGGTTGATTAGAAGTTTTTATAAGAAAATCATATAAAGAATATTTATTAAGAATTTCTATATTGCTTAGGTTATTTTTCAAATGGTTTCTGTCACCAGCTCCATCTGTCGAGCAGGCACAAACATTGACCTATTTCAGATGCACTATAGCAAGAATACTGCTGGTTCCCTATTTCAGATGCACTATAGCAAGAATACTGCTGATTCCCTATTTCAGATGCAACATAGCAAGAATGCTGCTGATTCACTATTTCATATGTACCATAAGCAAGAATGCTGTTGGTTTCCTATTTCATATGTACCATAAGCAAGGATGCCACTGGATCCCTATTTCAGAAGCACTATAGCAAGAATACTGCTGGTTCCCTATTTCAGATGCACTATAGCAAGAATACTGCTGATTCCCTATTTCAGATGCACCATAGCAAGAATGCTGCTGATTCACTATTTCATATGTATCATAAGCAAGAATGCTGCTGGTTTCCTATTTCATATGTACCATAAGCAAGGATGCCACTGGGTCCCTATTTCAGAAGCACTATAGCAAGAATACTGCTGGTTCCCTATTTAAGAGACACCATAGCAAGAATGCTGCTGGTTTCCTATTTCAGATGTACCACAAGATGCTGGTTCCCAATTTCTAAATTCCTATATAAATTTAATTTATTAATGATTAATATACAACACTGAGTGGCACTTCCATTTGTCTCTCACCACTGGTTCAAATGGGAAAGATATATCTTAATTGATATTGATATGTTCAAGTAGTGGTTAACCTTCAAGGAACCATGGAAAGTGGTTAGGTTAACTGATGGTCTACAACAGTGGCATAAAAGAGTCAATAAATATTCAAATTTTTATTTACATAAATACAGACCAAAATCATTCCTTCAAATTCTAAATCCCCCCATGCTAGACTGATGCTCTACAACTATAGGTCACTTCTACATTATTAAAACCTTAAAACAATCTAGTAATCAAGTTGTTATCATTAATTCATCTGTTTATACATACCATCCTTTCTGTGTGTCCAGGGAGGCGACTCTACCAGCTCTACCAACAGTATTGGGATGTCGTGGGTATTCAATATTCTGGTCATGGCACTCAGGGGTAACCTATAAAGGGGGAGCTATACTTATAACAGATATAACACTTACCATAAACATCAATATTATTTTAAAATTTCTTCATATTGGTAATGGATGGGGTAAGTCGTTGTCTGTGTGAAGGACAGGTTTACCTCATTCCCATCATGTAAATATATACTTCACCCTTCTGCGGGAGTCCTCTTAAATATTTTTTAACGTGATACAAGCCAAACATTTGTTCGTTTTATTTCCATGTGTTATTGTAGGAAGTTATTGTGTTATATGAGGGCTGTTCAATATGTAATGTGTTTTTAATATTGTACAAGAACCGAGATTAGGCACCAAACTTTACATCCCTTTAAAGTATTCCCTGTGATGGCAACATGTGAATTCACTTTTGAAATGTGTCACAGTAGGCAGATTTTAGTATAACCCTTAGGCTCTACACGTCTGAGCAAAGAGCTTTTCTTGATTACAATCGATGATCAGATAAAAAATTTTTTTCACTTTTGGAAAATGGAAGAAATTGTAGGGAGCTAGATCCAGGTAGTAGGTGGGTGTGGTAAGATGACAACCATCTCTGACAATTCTTACAATTTCAGATGTATGTTCTGGTGAATTATCATGCAGTAGACGGACATGTTGAAATCCTGTCACTTTCCAACTAATTTTATAACAACAGTCAATGACTGACTGTATTTAAATGACAATTATTTTACAACTGTGATGAACTAGATCCATGTACATACCATTGTCACGGTAATGAATAGAGCTACTCACGTGTATCAATATTGATGTATACTTCCATGAAATGATCTGTTATAGTATAATACACTATACATATTGAACAACCCACGTACACGGAAGAAGTGTATTTATTGATATACATACCCATCCAGATGATCTGTAATATATCTGAGGAGTGACACAGCCTTTATACAGATCTCAAAGTTGAGACGCCGTTCTAGTTTCTCCAATTCCTGGCAATATAAATGGATTCTTCAGCAAAATTTCAGAGATCTTTATAATACTAATGATTCATACTAATGGCTCTCAAGCGCCCGTTAATGCACCCCAAGTGTATGAGTGGTGTTAACAAAAATCTTAAGTACAAAATATTTTTAACAAGTAAATTTAATAAAGGGAGACAATTCAAAAAGTAAGCGAAGTTGAGTTATGGTTCTTGCACATTGCACTTCCTCTCAATGTCAATGCTTTTTCTCTGCAAATCATAATGGAAACATTTGTGCTAAGCAGTTTGTCCTTGGTACTCTCACTATGACTGTAAAACTATATGGCTGGAAGTGGCTCTCTGCACAATGTCTTAATATGACTTATAGTTGTGCCAAGTTATTTAACAAGGGTATCAATAGAACTGATGGATGGTCCCCGAAACAAGTGCTTGATTGAGCAGTTAATCTCCCTTCCATAATGCTGAAGATATACTCTGGACAAGCAAAATAAAAAGGTACTCCCACAAAATAATGTATAAAAGGGGAGATAACTCTATCAGTATTCCGATAGTTATAGCCAATTGCCCTCCATCCATGTTCCATGTCGCATTAGATGCTCTTACATACTTTTGAAGATATGCTTCAGACAAGCAAAAAAAAAGTGCAAAAGGAGAGATAATAGAGTTATGGTTCTTTCTCCCAGCACTTCAGTACATTAAACTCTACCCATGTTCCAAGTGTAGTTGGATTCCCTTCAGTATTTCTGGACTGATGTTCTGTAAAGGAATTGGGACAGATGCACACACCATGGACTATCAGACAATCAAAGAGGCAGCTATATGCTTGGGCCTAAATTAAAAAAAAATTTTGTTTGTCGCTTCCGGCCAACCCAAAATAATCCTGCCGGCCAGGAATTTTTTTGTGTGTTTTTTTTTGGTGGTCATATAAAATATTCTTGGTCATTACATGTCCTTATAATAAATAAAATAAACTTTACCTACCCACCCTTAAATGGTATGAGACGGAAGTGGCAAACAAGCAATTTATTAAGGGTGGCTTTGCCCTTTGGAAAGCATACCCTCCCCCCACAAAGAAAGTCTTGCTGAGATATCCAGTGATATGACTGTTGCATTTACCAGTATAAACATAGAATTGTTAACAAATGTTTGTTTTGCTGATAAGCAATGACAATAATAATATGGTAGTTATGATAAAAAAAAACACAAAATTTTTAGTACAAATTTAAGGAACAAAATTTTGTTAACATTCATGAGTAATGAATTCACTTGTAAAATTGGCACATGGCACTTCATGTGAACCAATGTGGCATTTGTTACTTTGCACAAGTTTCATATAGGCGTTTTTTAAGTAAAAAATATTGAAAAATTCTACTAAAATCCCTTCCTTAGATATATCATGGAATAATCTGAAGTCAATATTTACCCACCTCCATGTTACTGGCTGATGCCATGGATGTTACTTCCTGTGTTACGTCTATATCATCATCTTTCTCCTGCTCCCTCTCCTCACTTCTGTAAAAACAATCTCGGAACATTCAAACACAATCCTGGAACATTCAAACATAATCCTGGAACATTCAATCACAATCCTGGAACATTCAAACACAATCCCGAAACATTTAAACACAATTCTGGAACATTCAATGGAACAATCAAACAGAATCCTAGAACATTCAATCTTAATCCCGAAACATTCAAACACAATTCTGAAACATTCAAACACAATCCTGGAACATTCAAACACAATCCTGGAACATTCACACAATCCAAACACAATCCTGGAACAGACAAAAACGACATGCTCATAAAATGCACCTTGTATAGAATATAATGTTATCCTCAGAAGATGATATATCAATGTATTTGTTTTAAAAAATATCTTTAATAGTAAAATGCAAGAAAAGTTTCAATCCTACATTTGAGATAGTTAAGATTCCAGCCACTCTTGGTGTCACTGTTTTAATAGGAACTGGTAGCAATAGCCTTATCTCAACCTTATATCCATGAAAGATTATAAGAATCACACTAAACAGTTATCTCAAGGGATGAAGTTGTCTATCTGAGCCAAAAAGATAATTGATTAATTTTTCAATTTAAATTACCATTACATTTTTACCACGATGGCTTTTAAGATGTCAAAACATGTTATGTCTTATGTTTTTATTATGTCACCTCATAAATGATTCCATAAAGTGGGGTGAAAGATGAAAAATCTGCACACAACAAAAATGTGTGAAAATCCTTGCCCATATGATCATATACCAGTAGCTACTTTTTACTTAAAATGGATTCTTCTCATTAAATAGATATAATTTGACAATACATTATAATACCTGGCCACAAGTTGTGTCAGTTTTCTGTAACAGAAATCAACAAGATCGAGGATAGAATCTTCTGCCGCCTCACACGTTTCTCTGTAGAACAGTGTCGTTTCAAGCAGGTTCACCACAGTGGCTTCATGGTAGAGCTGGAAAAACAATAATCAATGACAACTATTGTAGCAGATCACTCTCATTGTCTCCTGACAACAGTGTACATGCATCAAACAACAAAACAAGACATTTTCTATTATCAGAAGTGAGTAAATAATTGTTTTGGAAAAAAAATCTCATCTGTATGCAATCATGACCATTTCCAACCATCAGTATCACTGTTTGAATTGAAACTCTGGGGGAACCTAGGTTAGATAAAAACAGTGAAGATTGGGCTGGAAAATCCTTATCTTAACCTAAACCTAGACAGATTCATAACCCATGATTTATCTTATGATACATAACTCTATTATACTGATATATTTATGATAATTAACTCTACAATATTAGTATATTTATGATAACTAATCCTACGTTATTGGTATATTTATGATAATTAATCCTACATTATTGGTATATTTATGATAGTTAACTCTACAATATTGGTATATTTATGATAATTAACTCTACAATACCAATATATTTATGATAATTAACCCAATGATAACAGTATATTTATGATATATAACTCTACAAACCAGTATATTTATGAAAATTAACTAAACAATACTGGTATATGTATGATAATTAACTCTGTAATACGGTATATTTATGATAATTAACATTACAATATGGTATATTCATGATAATTAACTCTACAATACGGTATATTTATGATAATTAACATTACAACCCGGTATATTTATGATAACTAACTCTGCAAAACTAACAAATTTATGAAAAGTACCTTAACAATACCATTTATTTCAAATAGTAATATCAGACAATAGTATGTAGATTATACACACAGACAGTGTCCAGGATTCTTATTTCTGGTAATAATTACCAAAACCTGGCAAAAGATCTGAATATCACCTTGTAATTTCAGGTATGGACACTGTACCATTTTCTTTCTTATTAGAACCATGGTTGAAATTACCCATCCAATAAAATAAAAATAAAAAATTTAATAGACAAGATTTCACACTAACTTACCACCATATACAAAGGAAAAGTTGTTTTAGGTTCAAAATCTGTGTCCACTATCTCTGAGAATATTTTCTCCTTCCATACCTCAGTCAGAAGCAAATCATGGATTATGACGGACAACTGAAAAGAAAAAAATCAATCTGAGACATATAATTGCTGTATAACACTAAAATGGAAAGAAACATCTTTGTGAAATTTACAGAGACTGAAAAAAAATCAAATAATCATATATATATATATATATTTTTAGGCAAGAGTCTTGCATAATAAGTCTTTGCAAATAGATTTAATAAATTCAATATTAAATGAACACTCATGCAAGATCCTCTATTAGTGATATATCAAAGTACATTACACATGAGTAAGCTCATGTGATCTAGCAAGAAATGAATCAATGAATTTAGTTTCAAATTACTAGTTTTAAAATTGTGTAAAGTATAGAAGTACATACAGGGAAAATTTAAACCAAAATCAACTAAAAAACTTGTGAATACTTCTATATAGGGCTGGAAATTCTTCTTGTCCACGCGCCATGATGAGTAAACAT
>CM055903.1:21747974-21762974 GCA_029582155.1 Panopea generosa
AGTTTTTGGAGTGAGCGGGACTCAAACCTACAACCTTAGCGGTGAGAGGTAAGTGATATTGAGATGGTGCCTTAGACCACTCGGCCACGGAGGACCCACTACTGTAATTATGACGTCATATTTACAATTTTGTTGTTTTTAGCAGAAAGAAGTTTTTTACGGTGTTTGACCCCATATGTACTCATTTCACTTTTGTATACCTGTTAAAGAAGTAATAAAACTTGTACATTATTTTCTAGATCACACAGTAGGACTGGGAGAGCAACTTTTGTTCCAAAGACTAAAATCCAAGTAAGTTTATTTGTAAATTTGGCATATTAAGGCACAGACTTGTGTTATTTTATTAAGTTGTATAAAACACAAGAAAATATCAATATCTATTATTTGTGATAGATACGTTAGAAAAAGATTGTGAGTTATCTTGTGCCAAAAGTACACGTCTCTAGTAATTTATCATTAAAATATGAATGTTTATTTTGCAGCAAGGGTATTTTCCTGTATTGCTCTGAGGTGACAGAATTACTGCTGCAGGCCAGCGTCAAATACAAACATCTAGCCCCATATATAGTAAGATATGTTTTTCTTGTAATGTAATAGCGCTCAAACATTCGGTTCCAACTAAAAAAGGCCATATATTTATTTATCTTTGTAGATGCCAAGAGAGCATTCTAATACCCGTGGTTGACAAAATTGGCCAAGTATATATGATTTAATTCGAAATTTTCTTATAAGTTCTGTCTGCAGCAAAACAGTTAATTTCATATCAGAATTACTGTTCAGTAAATATAAATTAAAAAAAACGACAAATTGTAAAATATGATACCTACCCATGATGGAAATGATGGGTAGATAAAGGCTAAACAAACAATATTTTAATTTATACCTTAATGGTCTTTACCTTTCACTTTAGAACATGTCGGATTTAATTTCTTGTTTTAGAAGAGCATAAACATCAACACACCAACAATCCTAGAAATTCCAGATCCACTTTATGACGAGGTATGTAGTAGCGATTGATCATGTTCATTAAATTTGTTCTATGAATACAAGTGAACACATACTTATTTTTGATATTGAAATTCTGTGGAATTTGTTATCAAAACCATGGAAATTCTTGTAAACCTTGGCGTGTTCGGACATTTCGTGTGTTTTTTTCAGTAATCCTTGGGAAATTATTATACAAACTTCGGAAAATGCATACTCAAATATAAACTGAGTGTTACAAATTTATAATATATATAATGTTATAAATTAATTATGTTTATAATGCACATTGAATTATGTAAAGTATTTGATGATATTCATTGAAATAACATATTGCATTACAAATATTAAACTGAAGTTTGGTTGAAAAACGCACCACTTCAGGAACTGAACTAGATTTGATCTTCTGGCCGAGTGGTCTAAGGTGCCGTCTCAAGATCACTTACATCTCACCGCTTAAGATGTAGGTTTGAGTCCCTGCTCGGTTAAAAATTTTATGTGAGAAAGTTTCACGTTAGTTGCAGAAGGATGGTGGTTCTACTAAGTCTGAGGTCTTCCTCCACCAGTAAAACTGAATATGCCATATACAACCTGAAATGTGTTGAAATGGCGTTAAACCCATTAAAAAAAATGAACTAGATACTTATTCTCCTGTGTTTATAAAGTGGTTGTTTATTTTAGAAAGAAAAAGTGACTGTTACATTCCTTCCTGCATTCCACTGCCCTGGAAGTGTCATGTAAGTTGTTTCTGATATTCCACTGCCCTGGAAGTGTCGTGTAAGTTGTTTTTGATATTCCACTGCCCTGGAAGTGTCTTGTCAGTTGTTTTTGATATTCCACTGCCCTGGAAGTTTCTGGTCAGTTGTTTTTGATTTTCCGCTGCCCTGGAAGTGTCATGTAAGTTGTTTTTGATATTCCACTGCCCTGGAAGTGTCATGTAAGTTGTTTTTGATATTCCGCTGCCCTGGAAGTGTCGTGTAAGTTGTTTTTGATATTCCACTGCCCTGGAAGTGTCGTGTAAGTTGTTTTTGAATATTCCACTGCCCTGGAAGTTTCATGTAAATTATTTTTAATATTCCACTGCCTGGAAGTGTTATGTAAGTTGTTTTTGATATTCCACTGCTCTAGAAGTTTCATGTAAATTATTTTAAATAATTTTGCTGCCCTCGAAGTGTCATGTAAGTTATTTTTAATACCCCACAAGTCATACATTTTGAGTGTTTCGGTTGCATTAATTGTAAGTTTGTGTTTGCAGTGGTTTATTTTTAAGAGAATAGCAAGTGGATTTTGTACATGTTGGTACACCTTAAAGTGACCCTTTTTGACTGTGAATGAAAAAGGTAGAAAATACAGGATGAGATTAGTATAGAACAATACAATTCAGTACTTTTTTAAGTACAAGAAAAAATGGATGACTAGACAAATATGATTTTTTCTGGCTTCATAGTTTATAATCAGTAACAGATAATAAAAACTGACAGATATAAACACAGTATACGCATTTCTACAGTCATTCACGTTTAAAATTCAAGTATTGTTTGTAAACAGAAAAGTAACCATTATTTCGGTATAGAGAAGGCAAAAGATTGATCCTGTTAAATGTCGTCTTTGTCTATCAGGTGTTTGTTTGAGGGTCATGAAGGGACTGTGATATATACGGGCGACTTTAGATGGGAACATTTCCATATAGAACAGATGCACCATCTTAGGTCAGCAGAAAGGTAATTATATGTACCAAGTTTCATCATAATATTTTGTATTTCTGTCTTTTTTTCCCCTTACGATTGAGTGCCTTGTGTATTTGTTTATCATGATATAAGCTATTTATACACGACTAACTACAGAGGAAACTATTAATTTAAGCTATTTTTAAACTATTTGTCATGACTACATATCATGAAGTCTGGATACAGCATGTAACATTACATATTATTACGGTTATTTGGATTTCTTGTTTTTCTCGCATGGTATATTGAAATATTTGGTTTTATATGTCAGTGAAAAACATTTTAAAGACCTTTTACCATAATAATATAGAATTTATAAAAAATCATGTAATATAATGCATTCTTAGAATTTATGTCATTTGCATTTGAAATATTAAAATTGATTGAAACATAGCTTATTCTGTTGCAGTATAGCAACAGAATTAAGCAATGATGTTTATTTTGTTGATTAAATAAAGATAGAAACTAACATTTCCTGTTTATCATTTACATTACATTTCTTTTTTCAGGTTCATTTGCCATAATTCAAAATTTGTGTCAATATTAACCATTAAATACAGTCAAATCTGTCTTAAATAGCCAGTCAAGGAAAGGAGCAAAATGGCCTTTTACAACAGGTTGCTGCTTAATACAGGTTAATTTGCTCTGAAAGCATTGAAATTGAAAATAGCATATGTGGCTGCTTAAGACAAGTGGCTGCTTAATAGAGTTTTAGTTATAAATAACTGTTTATTTTACAGTTGCAGCGTCAAGCCTGTAAAGAGTTATATGTGGACACAACATTCTGTACGCCTAACAATCTGTACATTCCCAGCAGACAACAGTGCATTGATGCTGTATACGATCTCATACGTGAGTGGATATCACAGAGTGCACAGCATGTTGTCTATATTTCCCTACGTGCACAATATGGACACGAGCCTCTGCTCAATGCTGTGGCATCAAGGTTGAAAAAAAAAGGCAAGTGTTCAGCCTTTTTTACACAAGCAACTTGCAAATAAAACTAGAAATTTCATGTAGCCTAATGGGACAATCATCTTTCAAAAGTTTCTGTCCCGCTTCAAAAATTGGTGTTCTAAGTACATGTACTATGGCAGGTTTCTCCACAGGCCATTTAAGCACAGGGGCACCTAGCGCTTGAATTCTTGAACAAAATTTTGCAAAAGCTTATTTTCCTCTTAAGCATTATTTATTTGCTGATCTTATCTCGTATTAATGACTAAAATGAAACATACGAAATATGATGACTTCAACTGATTAATGCAAGTTTTACTTATGAAATAAATTTCAATGAGTGCTTTTCACAGCGCTTGAAAATGTGTTGAGGTTGTTTACGCGCTCTTACCTCAGTGCTTGCATTCCTTCCTGTGGAGAACCCTGAAATGTAACTTGGTTAGTGTCAATGCCTGTTATGGGCAATATGTACCTGTTTATGTGTGCCTGAGATAAACCACTATTCTTTCACAAGGGCCACTCTTTGGACTGAGTTGATCTCACACCCACAAACTCGGCAGTTTTATAACTAATTTCACTACATGTAACAAAGTTTTTACTATAAAAAGTAGATTGATTGATTGAATATTTAGCATCATTTTTATGCCATCGAGGGCTAACAGACAATCAACCTAACTAATGTTTCCTGGGTCCTGAAAGGTTAACCAGTACTTGAGCACTACCCATCTCCACAAGTAACTAATAACTTCCCCACTTGAATCAGTGGTGAGAGACGAATAATAATGAGCCACAATGTCGCATCCTACTCATCACAGAGACTGTTGCCGGGCGGGGTTTTCGAACTCACGACCTCTCCTAGATTGATAGCCAGAAGCATAACTGACTGAGCTAGCCGGGCCTGGCATCAAAGTTATAACCCATCCCTTCATAACAGTATGTTGAATTGTATGACAGCCAATACCCACTAGTATTGTATGTATGTTACAGGTCCATGTGAGTAAACACAAGGCAGAAGTGTACGACAACATACAGCAGTGTCATGGCAACTTTACTGCAGATGGCACTACAACTCAGATACATGCTTGTGATCAACAGGTATAATCTGTTTATAGCCAAATACATATTAAAAAATATATTATGAAACAAAACATTTAGTACTACTTGATTAAGTTAATGAGTTAAGTAATTGTAACTTTAGTTTAAGGTAAAAAAAAATCTTTGTTTCCGGTTAGCCGACTGTCCCTAATTTTTACTGCCGACCCTATTTTTTTTCAAATTTCAAAACTAATTGATTTCCATTACATTACAATGTCACTATATCATGCCTAACGAAAAGTTGAGTTTGAATAAGTAAATTTGTTTGCTGAACAATATCCAACATGGCCACCATGACTGAAACATTTTTGCTACTGCTATTCAGAACAGTACAGTGAATCTTTTATGTCAATTATATAACATGGTTAACATACAACATACAGCTACAACCTATGATTGACATAATGGTACTGCAGGAGAAAAAAAAACCATACTTACCTATCCAATTTTTTTTCAGGGGCTAATCAGAAACAACTATTTGTGGGGGGAGGTGGGGAGGGGAGGCTAAGTAAGATCTTACATTTTGAACAAATCATACTCGAAGTCTTCCTGGGTAGAACTAGTATTAAGCATATCGTCTATTAAAAACCAGAACCTGGTATCTACCCAAATTTCCGAAAATAGGGTTTTCAAATTATTAGTATGATATCTTGTAAACACATTTTGTCTCAAAATTTCAGCCTTATATCTTAATTAGTTTTGAAGATATTGATTACAGATCAAACCTTGTATCTGAAATCAATCTGATTTTCACCTGCCAAAATCTTGTAGATGAAGATACTATGTATATTTGTCATTTATGCAACTCATTTGCATGCCAGAGTATATCACCTGTGCATACAATATTTTGGTTTTTAACTACCAGGAAGAAATCGGTAAAATCCCCAGAGCCAGAAACAAAGTATATGACTATGACAGGTTACAGCTTTAACATGTGACAACTATAATCATCTGTACCATTTTGCCAAAACCTAGCATCTGGGGATACACATGTCTACTAGTAAATAAATACAAAAAATATTCAGCCATACCCTGGTATTAAACAATACAATTGTATGGCTGTGTGAGAAATAGTGACAATGCCTGGTGTGGTAAAAACCAGTCCATATCATTTGTAAATGAAACATTTTAAAAGCAAGTATTTGACCAAAGAGGTGCAAATTGGTGTTGATAACCTGGTATATCAGATTACATCTAATTGTTATTGTGTTGATGATAAGCAATAGTATGAACACAATCTAGAAAAATTAAAAAAGTGACACAAAATTATGAATTTTAAAGGTATGTAATTTTATGCATCACTCAATATTATACATAAATGAAATTAGATAAGTATTTATTGTACTAAAAATAGATATTATAAATAAATACCAAAATTTCAATAATATTCCTGTATATGTCAACCAATTAGTTAATTCATTAGTTAAAATTGTACTAATACTGAATAATTATATCAATTATTACTATGGTCACCGTAACACTTTTTTGTGGTTATCGTGCATTTGCTCAAATTATAGTAACATGATCAATGGTTAGTTTAAAATACAGAATTATCATCAGTAAATAATTTTCTAGATGTGGCCATATGATAATGATAACGACCTTTATACCTTTGCCACACAGATAGAACAGTTTTTGGTTGAAAATGAAAACATATCTGGAAATGAATAATTGCTGTAACAAAAAAAAATGAACGTAACGAAATAACAACCATAAAAGAAATGTTTAATATTTTAATTGATGTAACCAAGGAAAATGAGTGTAACGATATAACAAACATAAAGAGAATTTGGATATTGTCAGTGTTGTCATACAGGAAAATGAGTGTAACCATAAAAGAGAAGTTTGATATTGCAAGTATTGTCACAGAGAAAAATGAGTGTAATGATATAACAACCCTAAAAGATAAGTTGGATATTGCAAGTGTCGTCAGAGAGGAAAATGAGTGTAATGATATAACAACCCTAAAAGAGAAGTTGGATTGTGTAAGTGCTGTCACGGAGGAAAATGAGTGTAATAATATAACAACCCTTAAAGAGAAGTTGGATATTGTAAATGCTGTTACGAGGAAAATGAGTGTAACGATAAAATAACAATAAAAGAGAAGATGGATATTATAAGTGTTGTAACAGAGGAAAATGAGTGTAATGATATAACAACCATAAACGAGTTGTTGGATATTGTAAGTGCTGTCACAGAGGAAAACGAGTGTAACGCTATAACAACCATAAACGAGAAGTTGGAATTTGTAAGTGTTGTCACAGATGAAATGAGTGTAACGATATAACAACCATAAAAGAGAAGAAGGACATTGTAAGTGTTGTCACAGAGGAAAATGAGTGTAACGATATTGCAGTTATTAAAAAGAAGTCAGGTTATGTAAGTGCTATCACAGAGGAAAACGAACGTGATGATACAACAGCCGTAAAAAAGAAATCGGAAAATGTAAGTACTGCCACAGAGGAAAATAAATGTAACGATGCAACAACCATGAAAGAGAAGACGGGTAATTAAAGGCTGTCACAGAGGAAAACAAACTTGATGATACAATAACCATAAAAGAGAAGTCGCATAATGTAAGTGCTGTCACAGAGGAAAACTAATGTAACAATACAACAACCATAAAAGAGAAGTATATCACAGAAGTAAACAAAACTGCTAGAAAGACAATGGAAAGTGAACTTGGAGATAAAAGTGATAGTAAGAAACACTAAAATCCAAAGCGAATGCCTACAAGAAAAATATTAAAATACATTTCAAATTTTAATTAAGTGTACATACCAACTGGTACATCCCAAATAATGATAGTGATGCTGTAACATTTGCCCCGAACAAAACACAAGGATAGCAAGATTGCAAGGCAGAGAAGCAAAGTTCACACCTGTACCTTACAATCAGTCATGTACACACCATGTTCACTAGTAAATGTGATGTATTGCATAAACAAATGGTGTTGTTATATCTTGCCTATACATGGTACAGTACAGGTGACAAAAGGGTAGCATATTATCTTTGATCAGAAATCAAACATTTCAATCTTTCAAGTTTGGAATCTTCAGTTGAACACGTAATTCTATACTCAGGTGTATAACCTAGGCAAAACAGAAATCAGATCATGGTCACACGTATCTATATCTCTGTAAAAACAATACCTAACATCAAAATAAATGACCATCAATGTCTTGAGAGTGGGCATAATGCACATGATATGCAATTGTAGCTATTGAAGTAAAAAAGTCAAAATCAAATATTTTTTTTTTAACAAGCTAGTTGGACACTGTGATATCTATGACACTGCAAAAAAAAGTCCTTACTACATAGTGACCCCGAAACATATGGATTTCAAAGAATGTCAGATATAAAACACCCAGAACAACAACACGGAAAATGGGCAAAAACAAAATAAACCAGCAAATAGTGGAGCGAATCATTAAAGATGATCCAGATACGTGCCACTTCAAATATGATTTTGACGAATTAAGGGAATATCAGAAAGTGGAGATGATGCGTAGTAAATAGTCAAAAGAACAACTGCTGTATTTGTACAAAGCAAAATTACAAATATCAAGTGCAAAGAAAAAGGACAAGATTGCTTTGTGAAAGAATGGTGGAATACCATCCAAATTGAACGAGTACTAAAACTTAAACATGTCCCATGTAACAGCATAGATCTATATACATGTAATGGGTAGAAGACAAGACAGATGAACGGTGATAAGAAACATTCATTTAAATATTCAGTGTTCATGTACTTAAAAATTCTCAACTCAATGTCTCAACTGTTTGAAACTAGAAATATCCAGGGTGTATAGGAAAAATGATTATAATCATATCAGAACCATGAATTGCAAAAAGGCACGATTTTAGGTCTGATAGTAATGCTATGTAATAGTATGTCAAATGTGTGTATAAAAATTGTGTAAATGTTTCTTTCATCATTAAAAGAAAACATAATTACAGCCTTATATACCTGAATTGCATGTCTGTAGATTACGAGAAATATAATCACATTGTGTGTGATAAAAAAACTCTTAATTGCTAATGCATCTATATGACTTTATCATGATTATAAATGTTATCAACCCACCAGATAACATGTTTTGTTTTAAAAAGTATCAGTATTTCTGCGACTTATATTACAACCAGAACAGCATATGGCAATATACAGTGTTATGTCTTTATCTTATTAGATTTTAGTTATCAAGTTGTACTGCCATACCATCGTATTCATGTATACTCTTATATAGCAAAATAAAAACAGTACTTAACTCTTGCTTTTGTTAATGCCAAAATATTGTTTTGGTTAATACAACATTCTGCCTCTCCATTTATATACAATTTGTTATCATGTCCTTAAAGCTAAAGACTGGTATAGTTATATACTAGGTTCTGGCATAAAATATTTTCAGAAATGTCTGTTATTCACATATGCTAAATGCATGCATCTAAAGATACCAGGGTATGGTTGGCTGAAATAAAGAACACTTTTCATTTTGCTCAAAACCAGAACCTCTTATCGGTAGATAAGATGTTTAACCTATTCATAAATACTGCTTTTTAACTAAATTTATTCTGCCAAAACCTAAATAGTCTTATATGTCATCATTTGAAGAACAAATAATTTGAAACATATGTATATTACTAAAGCATGTATTGATGAGTCAAATTGCTAAGAATTTTGTGTGAATATGGATTTTTAAACATTTGACAACGTTTTTTCACGTTCCTGAACAATTTCAAAAAACGTAGATACCAGGTTCTGGTTTTTAACAGACGATATGTTAATAAAATGTCTTGCTCAAGGACACCACACATAGCTATGGCGGGGGTTAGAACCAACAACATCAGCTCCCCCCCCCCACCCTCCTAGACTATGGATAACATCTGTAAGTTTCATATGAATAATCTCTATCTTTATAATCTATTTTTATATGGGGAAAACAATGTAGGCTAAAATGGTAGTGCCATGTGATACGTTAATTAAGTTATTATTCAAAATTTTACCAAAATCACGAGTTGTTGATGACATTGATATGTAAAAATAAATATAAAAAAATTGTACTCATTCTCAGGTAAAAGTCAACCTGGATGGTGAGATGGTTTCTTGTCGCCAGACACATGATGCCGACAAAGTGCTTGATATTCTGCCGACGACGATGTTCTTCACTCAGTTTCAGCACCTTACCTTGGACAAGATCATCAAACGGATCAACAGTAACTTCTATAGGGCGTGCTATTCTTTCCATTCATCATACACGGAGATTAAGGACCTCCTCTCTTATCTGAAACCTGACAAGGTCTTTCCCAATGTCAAACCTCGAAATGATTCTACCCTAGATACTGTAAGTGATCATTGTAACAAAGATGTATGTTATATTTGCATAATCAGCAGGCATTATCTGTGAGCCTCATCACACAATCTGTGTCGATGGTTTTTAACTGCAGCCGTGGTCTAGGGGTAGAGCGTTTGCCTCGCATGGAGAAGGTTATGGGTTTGATCTCCGAAAGGGTCATACTAAAGACTTAAAAAATTATACTAGAAGATTCCTCGCTTGGTGCTCAGTATCTATAGGATAGTTCTAGGTCCGGGCTGCCCGGTGTCAATTTAATTTTTTTTTTTTTTTTTTTGAGTTACCAAATGGTAGCCCGTTTATTTTTTCATTTTCACATTATCAAGTTATTATATAACAATACACATTTATAAACATGAGTACTATAAGCAGTGTTGTGAAAATGTGTGTGTGAGAGAGAGAGAGAGAGAGAGAGAGAGAGAGAGAGAGAGAGAGAGAGAGATGATGATGATTAATCATGTTCATTATAAGATCAATACATATTGATGTTTATTATATAAGGTTGCTATATTAGATTATTCAAATTTTATTGAGTGCCATTTTCTATTATGCGTTTCCAGTTTGGATCTCGCTTGGGCTAAGATTTGTTTCTATATTTTTACATTCTTTTAAATATCTAAAATAGTTGTCAAAGCATGGTATATCGCTTTGCATTTTACATTTAAAAATGAAATATTTTGCTAAAAAAATAACAAAATTTATTATTGTTTTTTGTTTTGTGTTGTCGTCATGGATGCCCAATGATATATTTTTAAAATTAAAAGCTACATTAATGCCGTTTTGTGATAAGAAATCATTTGTTTTTGTCCAAAAATGTTGTACATGAGCACAGTCCCAAAATAAATGTTGTACTGTTTCTACATGCATATTGCAGAATTGACATAAACTTGAATTTACGAAATGGCATTTGTGTAAGAATTTATTTGTGGGTATAATTCTATATAAATATTTATATTGAAATAACCTCAATCTCGAATAAATAGTACATGTAATCGGTGATAAAAAGATTTTTTTCCAGTTCAGATTGTCATAGGAGTCATTCCATTTTTGTTGAGCTTTATTTGTAATATTGGTAGTTGTTTTCGATATATATGTCTCATATATAATTTTATTTGGTTTCAGTATCTTTAAAATCCTGCCAATGAAAAAAGTTCTGTCGTTGTTGTTGTATGTTTCATGTTTAAGTTTTTCTTTCCAATAGTTCGGTATGGAAGCAATTATTGAGTGGTATTTTAAGAAATCTGAATTGTCTAGATTGTAAAGTTGTTTGATCGTATTAAAATTATAAAAGTTCTTATTTCTGTAATCATAAAGTTGTTTAATATATTTTATTCCTTTATCCAGCCATACTCTATAAAATATTGTTTTATTGTTATTTTGTATAAATGAGTTATTCCATATGATTTCATCTGTGATGTTTGTTATTTCCGAATTAAAGTTTACCTTTGCCCAACTTTGTAAAACATCCCTTAAGAAAATATTTTTGAATTTATTGGTTATATCTTTATATGTTATGTTTGATTGTAATAATAATTTCCCACCAAATTTGTTAATTTCATTCATATAATTATCTTTCCAGATTCCGTTATTTTCATCGTTAAAAATTCTTTTGATCCAACTTGCTTTTATTGAGTATAGATATGCATTCAAATCTATCATTTTTAATCCCCCATCTTTATAGTCTTTTTTAATTGTGTGTCTTGCTATTTTATCTGGTTTATTGTCCCATAAGAATGAATAAAGTTGTTTAGTGATTTCAGTTATTGTGTGATCCGGTGGGTTTTCTAGTACTGTCAATGGGTATGTTATTTTTGGCAGGGCAAATGTTTTTATGACTGTTATTTTTCCTAATAATGATAAGTTATGTTTCTTCCATTTTGTGAGACATGAATACATTTGGTTTATTTTAGTATTAAGATTGATTTCTACTCGTTTGGCTTTATTATTTGTGAAGATGATTCCTAAAGTGGCTGCTTGATTAGATGTCCATGTAAATTTTTTCATTTTGCAATAAATTTTGTCTGTATTTTTTAGGGATCCTGCTCTTAATACTGTGGATTTATTTAGGTTCAATTTAAGGCCAGATATTTTACTAAATTCGTCTATAGTTTTAATAAGAGTATTGAAAGTTTTTTCTGACCCATCAGTAACAAATGTTGCGTCATCAGCAAACAGGCTTTTTTTAATTTCTTTTTCATTAAGTTTGATACCTTTTATATCTTTATTGTTACTAACAGCTAATGATAAAATTTCTATCGATATAATAAATAAATATGGAGAGAGAGGGCATCCTTGACGTACACCACGTCCTATTTTAAAAAAATCAGACATGTAACCATTATTAAAAACACAGCCTTGCATGTCGTTGTAAAAAACATTAATCCATTTTTTAATTGATTCTCCAAAGTTAAAATAATCGAAAGTTTTATAAATGAAATTGTGATCTACACTGTCGAATGCTTTTTCAAAATCTGCAAAGAATAATAGACTAGGGTGGTCGTTTTCATTTACATAATCTAGTACATCATATATAAGTCTTATATTTTCACCGATGTAACGGTTTCTAATAAAACCAGTTTGTGCCTTATCAATTAAAATTGGTAGTACATTTTTTATTCTATTCGCAATTACTTTTGTAGCTATTTTATAATCGGTATTTAAAAGTGAGATAGGCCTCCAGTTGTTTAATGATGTTAAATCTTTATCTTTTTTCGGAATTAAATTTATAACGCCTTGCTTTTGCATTTGAGTGAGGTTACCTTTTTCATAAGAATAGTTGATAGATTTTACATAAAAGCTTTTTATGTCTGACCAAAATATCTTGTAAAAATCTGTTGTTAAGCCATCTGACCCAGGACTTTTATTATTTTGCATTCTAAATAAAGCGTTTACACATTCTGTTTCTGTTAAAGTACCTTCGCATGATAGCTTTTGAATATCATTTAAAACAATATTATTTTCAGGAAAAAAGTTAAAGGTTGATTCCTCTAAAGTTTGCTTAGTGTATAAATTTTCATAAAATTGTTTTGTTTCTTTTAAAATTTCATCTGTTTTGGTAATTTCACGATCATTGATTAATAACCTAGATATAAGTTTTTTTTCACTATTTTTCTTTTCTAGATTTGAGAAGTATTTAGTATTTTTATCTATTCCATCAATGTATTTAGCTTTTGATCGTATATAATATCCTTGAGCGCGTTTTAGAGTGATGTCTTCAAGCTCTTCTTTTTTATTTTTTATTTGCTTTACAATATCTTCATTTAGTGGCTCATTTACTAGTTTTATTTCTAATCTGTCTATTTCTCCGATAATTTTAGTTTCATCTACTTTTTCTTTTTTCTTTTTTAAGCAGCAATAATGGATAGTAACATTACGTATAGTACCTTTAATAAGTTCCCATAATGTATTAGGGTTTGTGTTTGCATTTCTATCAGTAATATCTTTAATACTTTTTCTAATTTTATGCTGATATTCCTTGTCTAAAATAACTGAATTATTCAATTTAAAATATCCTGGCCCATAAGGTTGACGTGAAAAATTAATTTCTATGTGTACCAAGGAATGATCAGACCGAATACCTGATGAGACGTTGCATTTAGTAACATTGTTTATCAAATTTGCAGAGATAAGGAAGAAGTCAAGTCTACAGAATATAGGAGGTTTGTGGTTTGAATGCCATGTGAATTGTTTTTTGTCAGTATGTTTTATGCGCCAAATGTCACAAAGTTCATAATTATCTTTGATTGTATTTAGTTTTGCGCTACTTTTTTTGTTTGTGTCTTGTCTCCCGTTTTTCTTGTCAATATTAACATCGAGAATAGTATTGAAATCACCCCCTATAATTATTGATTTTTCACTATTGGTTGCTATAATTTGCTCTAGGGTGTTAAAAAAAGTTACGTCATCTGTATTTGGTCCATAAACATTTATAAGCATTATTTCAGTTTCATCGACATTTATTTTTAAAGTTTGCAAACGACCTTCAATTATTTCTTTGTGTTCAATGATATCATAAGAATGATTTAATAAAATACCAACACCTTTACTATTCGAACAATCACCACTTAAAAATAATTTATTTCCCCACTGTTTTTCCCATATATCATATTCTATTTTTCTGCAATGAAGTTCCTGTAAAAAGCAAATGTCATATTGACTATCTTTAAGCCAGCTAAAAATATGTTTACGTTTGTTGACATCACTTAGCCCTTTTACGTTAAATGAACATATATTTGTTTTCATTGGTGATATGTAAAAAACTGTAAAAAATAGACCTGATATATAGCAACCTTAGAAACATACAATGTAAGTTAATGTTGAAAGGCATCAGCCTCCATGAATGTATAAGTAAAGAGATGAGAATTAGAAGAGAGTGACAATAAAAAACAAGAAAATATAGACTTGAGTAACAGTCTATCATTGCAGGAGTATATAATAGCCTAAAATAAAAAATGATATGTGTACAGGGCCACGAGCCAAAATATCTTCATTTCAGCAATCATCATATATAGTCGAACAAAATTGTAGGATACAGAAGCAAATACACAGCTATATACACTCAATTATGTAGTGGTCATATACATGTGGATACAAGTGCTTATAATCAGTATAACGTGGCCGATACTCGCGTATATAATGGTTTTGTTTCTATACTTTGCACATGGTTATTATATTTACATAATGAAGTTTTACTTTTGTTTGTATATATGTAAAAGAAGATCCACTGATATATGTGTAGGAAATTATATGAAAAAAAAATAATATAAAATAAAATACGACTTCAAAATTAATTATAAATAAGCATATAGTTTGCATAAAGGGAGATAATAGCACTGTCTCTCCACAATATTTTACTGTGTTAAAGTGACCACTATATAATTTTTCTAACA